>PVJL010001169.1:0-281512 GCA_004026885.1 Lyroderma lyra | reverse complement strand
CACATGGACACAATCAATAATTTAATGTTTATTTGGGAACGAGTGGGTTAGTGTGGGGAGAAAGGGGAGGGGGTGGGAGAGGAGGGGTAAAGCTAAAAATAAGGTGATGGAAAGAGAAGTCACATTAGGTGGTAAACTTATTATACAACAAGTTTACAATGCACTGTAGAATTGTATGCCTGAAACCTATGTAATCCTTGCTAGCAGATGTCACCCCAATAAGTCTAACAATAAAAATGAATTAAAAAAATAAAAAAAAAATAAAAAAAATAAAGTAAAAAAAAAAAGTGTTCTTTATTTATTTCTATTCATATGCCTGTATCCATTCCATATCCTTACATATTTCAGATTTTCCCGTATTATCTAATTATTAGATGTGAGATATACAGATGTATCTCCTTTTTGGCTTTTATCTAAAGTTTTACATATCTGGTAATAATATGTCAACAAAATTGGTGATTGTACCTTGACTTGTAAAATAAAACTCAGTTTAAGGGTATCATAAATCTAACAGAGCATGTCCTGTGTTCTGATTATTAGAAAATTGGGTATTAAACACCAGTACAAACTGATCTTCTAATCTAGTACTGAGTACTTCCTAAAAGAAAAAAGGAGAGAAAAAAAACCATCACTTAGAATAGACAGTTTAACTGATCATGATCAATTTGAAGTGCTTATTGCTTAAGTAAATGACCTTTGGGGTGATTTCGTTAGCTCCACATACTATAAAAGGTTGTATCTGACTTCAATTTTATGATTGAGTCTAAGCATATAAAATTGCAAAACAGTTTAAATGGGCATAAAAAAACACACAAATTCTTTCTGACACAAAGAGTGGACTTTGAAAATCCTGCATGGCACTGCTTCCCTAATTGCTGGCTTTATGTGTGAGTAAATATTTGAGAGAGGAATGGCACTGTGCTGACATAATCATCACTTAGATGTTTGTGGTTAGGAAATGACTTTAAAATTAGCCATCATTTCCAACTTTTTAGTTGTAAATTACTTTTTACTGTAAGTTACTGTAAATGAAATTTGGTCCCACTGGATCTATTTTATTTGTTTGATGAAGTCTTTTTACCCTTGTAAGAGCTGCAAAACCTTGTAACGGTTTGGTTTTGGTTCTACCTTCCTTTCCATCTTAAAGTGCTACAAGGCATATTCATTATTTTATTAAATTATGTTTTTTAAATGCTTGTGGAAAAAACTGTAATGCTTCTTTGAGGCAAGAGAATCAAGAATGTGTGTTTGAAAAAGAGATAGATGCTTCTAGTCTTCACATGTTATTTATTGACAGATGAAAGAGGGCCAAATATCTTCTCCAAATACCCCCAAATTAGAAATAATGGAATTAGAGAAAAAAATGTAGAAATTTATTTCAAAGAAATGAAACTATATTTTTATCCAACTGACCTTGAACCAATATGATCCATTTTCTTGATGTTTCATTCTTTTCAGTCATTACTTTCTAAGATACAGAGGATGCCAAAAGAATGTATCCACATTTTAAGAAAGGGAAAGGCTCTATTAAGATTGTAAGACAATATATACCAATAACAAAAGACGAATACAAGTCACATTTGACTTCCACAATCACAAGAGGTGCTCAAAGTGGTTATCATCGGTGTCCAGACTCGCCTGATCATGGCGAACTACTGCTTGAGCAATTGGCCAAAGTGTCCGCCTGTATCGCTGCACATGCCGTGTCAATTTCTTGCCAAAGTACTGCAAGAATGTAGCAGTTTTCTGTGGGACACCACATCCTTTAAGGTTCCCCATAGATAGAAGTCAAGGAGTGTGAAGTCTGGAGAATGTGGGGAAACGCAAACAACGTTTTCAAATTTCAAATACCACTTCAAAATAGTCTTCTGCTCCTTGAACAACTGTGCTTCCAACGTTTTCTGTGACTGTCCTGCCTGTTGCATGGTGACACCAGCATTCGATTAATGCCATCTTTTGAGCGAACGTCATACTACACATTGCTACTATAATTCAATTCAGCTTCAAAAAGCAATAGATAGATAACATCTCTAAATGTGTATACATTTTTTTGGCATCACTGGTATTTGAAAAATACTAAAGCAGTCTTTTGTATTAGCCTGTTTCATAATTTCTCTTACTTAAACGTTCAAGACCACTTTTGTATTCTTTTCCTTATAATTTCTCCTCCATCTTCTCCTTTCCTCCCATGGCAGATCACTCCACAAAGGGGCCACTTTCCTGAAACTCAGTCGCAACCTCTTCCTGAGTCTTCCCCGGCAGTCAAGGACAGGATCGGTGGCACCAGTGGCCAAAGGAGAAGTATGACAGAAATGGCGTGACCCCTTGGTAGTCCCTGTCTCTTCTCTTTCTCCCCCTCTCTCTGGAATCCACATAAAGAACTTCAAACCAGACTTCACCACCTACTAGACATGTGACTTAATATAATTACTTTGCATCTTTGAACCTCAGGTCTCTTTTTCATTAAATGTGACTCAAAACTCCTGCTTTACTTACCTTAGAGGGCTGCTACGAAGTCTGCTGAATTAAAAGTACCTGGTGAACTACTTGTTACTTTGCAAAGTTTAAAGGTGACTTTTAAAACATTTTATTTTTAAAAGAGCAAAGGATAAGGTGGAAAGGGTGGAAAGCAGAGGCCTGGCATTTAGTCTGGACAGTGCTTCTTCCTGGTTGTGTGCTCGTGGGCACATCACCCAGCCTTTTTGCACCTCAATTTCCTCATCTGTAAAAGAAGTCATAATGATATTAGCTCACCTATCACCTCTAAAAGGTGGTGATAATATTTACCTCACTTTTATCACAAGGACTAAGAAAATGATTTCAAAAGTTCTTTGTGCAATACAAATAGAACGATTATCAAAACCAACTGTATGGAAACAGTGTTTAATAGGGACAGTCGGAGCTCTTGTTACATGAAGTATAGGATACGCTTCCATAGTGAAGAGCGATGATTCCTGAGAACAGTGTAACTTTTTAATCTCTGAAACACTGATAACTTTTTCATGAATTTCTTTTATGAACTTAGCATTGCACAGCATGATTTTGTGATTATTGAATTAGGAAGTCAATGGATTGATGGGATAGAGTAAGACAATTTTTTGGCTGTTTTTGGTTTGATGGATACTTGATGACTTGAAAAAAATAATTAAAAATAAAACTGAAATAAGGACAGTGGCTGCCTTTAGGAGAAAGGTGTGGGTAGTGATTGGGGTGCTAGATGGGGAGAAGACAGTTTCCAGGGCACTGGCAATGGTCTTTTCTTGACCCAAATGAGAGCTTCAGGAATGTTCACTTGGAATGATTCATTAAAGCTGAGCTTTGTTTTATATGCTTTTAGTAATTGTGATATAAATTGAAATTTAAAAGTTTTAAAAATTGAAAAAGAAAAATGTAACTGACAACTTTGACAATTTCCAAATTGACAGTGCTCCACGGAATATAGGGGATCAACATTCTTTTATACTTTTTTCCTTGATTTTAATGGAAAAAACCTATTTACACTGAATTTTCACACATATTGAAGGATGTATGAGTGAGAAGAAACATAGGACCTTTATGCCAATATTATCATGATGCATAACAACTGGTTAGTCGTTCTGCACATAATATCACACACTAACCCATTCCTTGGAGCTGATATGTTCATTTGATTTAACATATAGGATATGGGATAAGAAGTCCCATACATTTTGAAGACTTGGAAAGATAATTATTGTGGCCATGCTCTATAATTTTAGAAATTCTACTTTTCCCTTTTTTCTTTTAAAACATGCTATCTTCTTCCACCTTCCACCCCTTTCCTGGAAATCTTTCCAACTTAAATATAAAAATTATAATAGTACTGGGAGTTCCCTGATGGTGTTGTGGCTTAAGGCTTCGGTGCTGTCAACGCTGAGGCCTGGGTTCGATTCCCAGACAGGGAACTACCCACATTAAAAAAAAAAAATTATAATAGTACTGTTTTATAGTGCGGTAGATAAGCTTCAGATTCTGGAGATAGACTACCTGAATTCAAATCTTACGCGCCCATTTTATTAACTCCATGACTTTGTACAATACTGTCTTGGTTCCTTCATCTGATGAATGAGTATGAGTAGGAGTACCTAGAGGTAGAGTCCTTAAGATGTAACAGGCAAAGTGTCTGCGGCAGAGCCTTACACACACAGCGTAAATGTTTAGTCAGTATTCTAGAAATGAAAGCATCCTTTTAGGGCTAGCTGGCCTCGCTCTCCTGAAGCCCAGGAATTCCTTCTTATTTAAGCAAGTTTCTCAGGTGCTTCTGTGAGCCATTTCCCTGCTTAGAAATAGGTACTGCTAAGTGTTATTTATTTTGTTGCATTTTCTCTGGTCACTTGCTACCCAAAGAACCTTACAACACATTCTCTTCTCATGATATAAAGCTAAAACATTGTTGAGTGGTTGGCTCATTAAAATATCGTTTATTTTTTGACCTTGAAAGACCAGAAACTTCTCACTTATCACCATCCCATTTCCTTCTCTGGCAGCATAACTGGACATTAAGTTCTGAAGTTCTCTTCCACCAGGCAGCCTCATGCCACTCAAATAAGTGCTTTTTAAACCATCTAGAAAGCATTTCAAAATATTTGGAGTAAATCACTTTGTAGCCAGGTCGGTTGCTTTGTTTCTTGGTAGAAAGGAGAAGAGGAGGAAAGATGAGAATTTAAGAATGTTATCACCATTAAGAATTTAATCATCACTACAGTATGTATTCAGATGATACAAATCTTAGACCATAATTGCTAAGAGGAACCTAAGAAATTATGTTAGCCCTCTGTTATAGATAAGGACGAGTTTAAGATATGCTATGTCCTTACCCAAAGCAGTCAGGAATAAATACAGAATAGAACGAGGTTTCATGCCTCTGGCCCAGCTTTCTTTCTTTCCTCTATCTCACGATGTCTCTCCGCCAAAGTGGCTATGCTGTGATACCTCAGAGGAAAAGTAATTAAGAATAACTACCCACACAGTGGAATAACAAAGGTAAATGGCTTTTATACATCAAGGTAAAATCTGGTGGAAATGCCACTTCCATCTTCAGCTGTTCAGATAATTAATATTTTCAGAGTGCTTAAAGCATAATCACATACCTTTAATAATTCCAACAACCCTATGAGAAAACTCACTTTCTCTTGCCCAAAGTCACAGAGCAAGTAAGTAGTTAACTCCCAGGCTCAAGCTCAAGTCTTCTTTAAACACTGACATTCTTAAACGAACCACTCAATAATCACTGAGACAGTATTAAGTGCTTGGTGCAGGAAAAGACAGAGAGACAGGATCTCAAACCAGGTAAACAACTACACAAAATTGAGTTAAGCATAGTGATAGAGGGGTGCACAGGGTGCGATGGAAGCCCAAAGGAAAGGGTCAGGGAACATTTTTGGAACATGCAACACAAGCTACATTTTAAAGGCAGAGAAAATGTTAGTTAAACCAAGCAGTAGGATAATGGCAGTTGAGAAACTAAAGAACATGGGATAGCAATAATACAGCTACTTTATATTGAGTACTCGCTATTCTCTGTGCTTCACTCATTTCACCTATTCTATATTTGTATGGTAGATACTATAGTATTCTTCTTTATATTTGAGAAAAGCAAGGACCAAAGAGGTGAGGTAATTTGTCCAATGTCACACAGAACCTAGATTTCAGTGTAGTCAGGCTTCAGGAGTCCACGTGCTTAATAACTGCCCTATCTTCCACCACTCACACCAGCTGAGAGAGTGAGAACAGAGTTTGATCAAGGGCAGGCCAGTTGTCTGAACTGCAGAAAGAGGACATGCATGGAGCAGTGTAGTACATAAAGGCTGGCAGAATGGGCAGGAACCAGGTCTTGAGCTGCATTCCTTGTGCTCACATGTCAGTGCTGGTGCTTTGTGCCTGGCTCTGCCCGGACAGGGATGGAATGCTTGCCACTAGAGAATATTTGCCATGGAAGAAGTAGACTCCCATTTATGTTGTGTGGAAATTAGTTTAGCTTTGGACATGATGATTTTGTGGTACGGTGAGAGAGACAGGAGACTTCATTATCTGGCAGTCAGTTAACTACAAAGATTTGGTGCTCAAAAGACACAAGGCATTGAAGTTTGGGGGACAACATTTGGCGTGGGATAGGCAGGGTCACGGATGTCCAGGAGAGTAGCTAGACAGCAGTTTTACAGGCAGAGGATGAGTAGACCAAAGAAGAGCCCCGAGAAATGGCCATTTGAGGAGCTGGTAGAAGGAGAGCGCCCAAGAGCTTTCTTTGAGGGAGAAGAAACCCACGAGATCCCTGTGTCACTAAAGTTCAAGGGACAAGGAGCTCCAAGGGGAGGGAATGGGTCCATAGTACTAATTGCTACAAAAAGGACAAATGAGACAAAAGCAACCTGGAGGTACTTGTTGACTTTACACTCACCATCACGTTTCTTCAAGCAATTTGAGAGCCAAACATCATCCAGCAAAAATGCAAATGGCTCCTTTGATTAGTTTGTTTATATGTGGAGTCATTGCTGTGTACATAATTATTTGCTGCTGCTTGATGTGCGAGGGAAATTCAGGAGAAATATGAACTTACGATTTATTTGGCCATGCTACACAGAATTAGAAACAATCTCAACAAACAAGGTGAATATAATAGAGCTCTGTGAAATTGTGCTATGGAGGAAAAGATTAAGTAGAAAACTTCTGAAACAAACATTGTATAACAGGTATTAAGGAAGTGTGTCGTCAGATAGAAATTTAAGAAGTGGTCAGTAGCATCACGGGCAGGCGTACACTAACAGATTAATCCACAAATGCATCTTTATTATGCAGCCTCTAGGCTCCATGTTGCCAAATGCACTGTTGTGAATGCCCCAAAGTAGAAGGTAGGGTATTGGATAAGAAGACAGGCATTACGAGTACACAGGCAGAAGCAGGGCAGCAAACACGTGGGTACGAACAAGGGATTCTGTGTCAGAGAGACCAGAGATGGAGTTCCCTGTTCCACCCTGATTCACCTCTAGACAAGTTAGGGAACTACTCTAAGCTTCAATTTTATAATTCATTATATAAAATATTGTTTCCTGATAATATCACAAGGAAATAATAACTAGCATTGATTGTATATTTGTTACATGCAATATAATGTGTACTTTTCTATCTCATTTAATCATGGCACCTATCCTAATCGTATGTTACCATCATCATCCCCTCTCTTCCAGAGGAAGAAATACAGGCACAGAACCACTCAGAAATTTGTTCAGGAACTTACAGACAACACGTGACAGAGTTTGGGCTTTAACCTAGATGGCGGTGGCTGGGAGGACATGCTTCTATAGATCATACTCTTCGGCCATTCAATCAGCGTCATTATTTACTGGTGGTTCCAGTCAACACAAATGTCTGTTCCACGGAGGCAGAGGGAGGGGTCACGGGACTACAGGGTTTGCACAGGCACAGAGTGTTCCTAACGAGACTGCTGGCAACCAAGCCCTCCCCAAACTCAGGTACCTGGGCATATTAAACTTCCTATGGACACACACACACACACACACACACACACACACACACACTGTAAGTAATTCTATTTTTATACGTGTGTGTGTATGTGTAAAATCGAGCAGAATTTTAAGAGAAAATATACTCAAGCAACTACAGTGATGCTTTTTTTTGCTCAAGTAAAACCCATGTTAGTGGGAGAAAATTTCAACTCTCAGCCTTTCCCTCCTTTTAAAAGAGGACAACCTGTCAATCAGCAGGGAGGCACCTTACCCAGGAGTGCCAAGGCAGTCACCTAACTGCTCCCTACCAATTTAGTTAGGGATTCATTCTAACTCTTATTAGAAGTGCCTAGAAATTAATGTAATATTTCCTGTACTCATTTGCATTGCCTGCGGGCTGGAAGCGCCCCCTGTGAGGGCCACCGAGTCAGGCAGGGAGCTGTATCCAGGGCAACTCAGTACCAAGTTAAAGCAGGAGAAGCCGTTGTCGAGCGGCGCTGACACTGGGATTAGGATCTCTTCCATGAGACCGTGTCCGGCTGATAAATTGAAGTGGTAATTTGGGATTTAAGCAGATAGAGCAGTAAATGTATTAGAATGAGGAAAATCCAAAGGGAGCAAAGACTAGGAGAACCACACAAGTTGGTGAGTGAGGTTTTGTTGTGTTTTGATTTTTAAATTCCAGTCTCTCCTTTGGCTTTGCATTCGAATCCTGAATTTGAGCATCTCTTCTGCTACTACAAGCATATTAGCAAAATGAATTGCTTTTGTTAGTCTAAATTGCTATGTGTTTGCAAATACATTTCAAGAGAATGCCACTCAAGAGAAAGCTTCTCTTGGACCCAAATCACAGTATCTATAAGTAACTCTTGACCTTGATGCATCTGTGCCCTGTGTGTAATGAAAGTAGGTGCAAAAGCGGTTGAAATCTTCTCAAACTATTCATCTCTTATTGATTCACTTGTTCTATTGTGAGAAGAGAGACACCTACACACTAGTTTAAAATTAGGAGCTCCTAAGACTATGATGAATGAAAGAGACATGATTTGCTCTCTGGGATTTAGAAGTACAGAATTTTCTCAGCCAGGAGTTGTTGGGAACCTTATTATCCTGGCAAATCCTAAATACATGCATTAAACTATTTCTTTAGTCTACAGATTCCCAAACATTCCTAGGACCACTATTTTTTTAAAGCCCAATTAATTGGCAACCCTTCAAAGTGCTATATAATTTTTAAATGAATAAAAATAATTTTAGGGAACTCAAATTAATGGGGGGGGGGATATTCATTAAATTAGAATCTAGTAACCCACAATGATGTGGCTGCATACACAGCAGGGAAAAACCAATCCATTCACATAAACAGTTTCTGAAAGAAGCATGGACCACTTTAAATATACAGACTGTCCTCTAGGTCCACTGAAAATACTTCTCTCGCTTCTAATACTTTTATTTTAAAAACAGAGTAAAATAAACATAGTCACCCCATGCGCCAGGGAAATCTGTCACTTTACTTTCAGAGCCAAGGTTCATATTTAAGCTGCTTCTCCCACCTGAAACTTAGTAACATTTGGAAAAAGCCAGGCCCATGTGGCAAGGGAAATGCTATAGGGGTAGGGCAAAGTGTAAGGTGATGGGTTTTAACTCTCATTGTAGTGATGGTGATGAGGCTGATTCTCCATAATTTATACCTTCTTCAGCTCTAGGACATTTCTTTGCCTTGGATAGTGACATTGGATTGAGTAAAATCTTCTTTGGTCTTCTGTGTGGATAGTTCTATATCCACCAATGCATTTCAACCCCTGCTCCTTTCTTCACACTGTTCCATCCACTCAGAATGCTGTTCCAGTGGTAGATACATAAGGAAGCATTTGTACGGGCCCTTAACAAGCCTTTGGGCCCTTTTTGTGTTTATATTTGGCACTATTTATCTTTGAAAGGGACCCAACAGTGTATACACTTCAGGCCCCACAAAACCTGGGTCCTTCCCAGGCTTGCCTTATCCTCTCTCCACTTACTTACTTAAACCTTATTCATCCCTTAAAACACTGGTCAGTTCCTGCTTCCCTCACCCCACTGACCTGTACCCACCCTGAAATCCTTTTTACAAAATAGGGAAACAATAAAGTCTCGACTGCAAAGGTATCGGCCTGTCCTTTCATTAGCTTAGTCCCTCTAAATAATATAAGACATATAAATAATGAGAATTATTTTAATTTGCACTTTGTAAAAATATCACACAAATACTGGGCAAATGTAATGTTTACTTTAAAGTTTAATATCAGTGCTCTACACTTCACTGAGATAAATGTTTTGTCAATGGAGGTGATTTGCTTACATAAAAATACATCATTAATTTCATACTGCCTTCAATTGTCTCTAAAATTTTAGAAACAAAATTGATGCTTTTTTGAGTCTTTACACTATTACCTCAAAAATTTGAGAGACTAAGCAAAATAAAGACAAAACCAAAACGTCTGTATTCCAAAGGAGGATCCTTAATATCATGAATAATGTGTCTATATTATATTAGCTCATTTCATACAATACCACTTAATTTCTGATATCTGGCATACAGAAGACAATTTTCCTTTAAAATACAACAGTTAACAATTCTAAGGGAGAGATTTCTTATAAAAGGTTCTAATGTGTTAGAGAATAATTTGTAGAAGCTAAACAGCCACTTCCACTTTTTCAGAAAGCCAACTCTTGACAATTTGTTACTTAAGGATATTTTTGAATTAAAAATAAAAAACAATTGATGGGAGAAGAGCACAAAAAAAATTCACTGTCTTTACTCTGTTAATCTAGAGCAGTGCTTCCCAACTATAATGTTCAAACAAATTCTGTAGGGATCATATGACTTCTGACTGGTGTGGCCAACTGTTGGAGAGTTTGCATTTCTCACAAGCTGTCTGCTGATGCTGAGTTGCTGGTCCCTGGACCACACTTTGTAGAAGGGCTTAGAAGACATCTTTATTTTCTTTCTTCTACTCCCTCCAATTTTATTTATTTATTTATTTATTTTGGAAACACAGATCAGAAATCCTATTATTTTCCCATCACATTAATGGCTTAGTAGAGCTAGAAATTTCCTGGTAAGGAGCTCTAGTTTTTCAATGATTTGGGAAATAATTATGGCATGTGAATGCAAATATATGACTCAGAAAAGGATCTCTCACTCCTGCATTGGAAGTAACTTCAATTTTTATTGTGAATCTAAACTAAATACAGTGTGATCCTGGATAAGTCATTAGGCTTTTCCATGCCTTGGTGTCTTCGTGTTTAAAATCAAGATACTGTGGACAAGGTTCTGGCGGAAACCTCTCTCCAGTTTCTCGATTCTATAACATTGGTCATGTGTTTGCATGTGTCATGAAGGATAACACATAATTAATGTTTACTTTCACCATTTTAAATAATCAATGTCAGTTGCCAATCAACATATTTGCATAATCAATATAATGATACTGGTGCTTAGCATCAATTAGAAAGATTGCTGAAAAGAATAAATTCTTTCTTTCTTTGTTCATTTATTGCTAGCTATAGATTCTGCTTTTCTGCTTCATTCATAGTAGTAATTCCCAAAATAAGAAGTAGGAGATGTGACTAAAGACCTGTCTGTACCACAATCAGCTTTGGATGAGTCACTTAAACTCTCTGCAAATGGGCTTTCCAATCCCCATCCCACGAACATAATACCTGGCCTACTAACTCATATGACCCTTAAGAAGCCAGAATAGGACACAGTATGCCTGTGCTGCTTTAGGGAGTTTTAAAAAGTGCTTTGCAAATGCAGGTTATATTTTTATCATTCCCCACATCTTTTCTAAATAATTTATCAACTAGCAAAAAAATACACTGTGCATTTTGTTATGCAGGCATTTTCTTTTCATCTATTTATTGACTGAAATAAATACAAAGAGGCAAGAAAAACAGAAAAAGATGAGTAAATGAAAGAAAACTTTCCCCTACAACACACAGAAATCTATGGGAATAGATTTTTTCTGAAGAAAACAGTCTGTTAGAATACTCTAAATGATCTAATAAAAGAAAAAGACTCAAAAATTTCATAAATCATTTTGCACTTATTTTGTTATTAGGAGAAAAGGGAATTATGTGGCAATACACAAATTATGAACAGAAGAAATTATGAAGTGCACATCTGCAAAGGAAATAGATGTATACTTCACTGGGAATATAGTTAATAACTATGCCTATACCATTTTACATTGTGATGGAGTTACTACTGAACTGTTATGGAAACAAAAAATTTCTCTGACAAAATTGCATTTTTAATAGACCCATAATAGGTAAGATTATTCTATTTTTTTTTCTACTGGGTAAGTACAATGGTAATCAAACTAAATATGATCTGGTTTCATTTCTTCTTACTCTAATACTCAAGGTATATACATTAAAATATTTTTAAAATATGCTAACACCATCAAATAAACTACAAAAATTGTTTTAAGCATCTGTTGGGATTCCTTTTAATTCCAATACAACCAGGAACACAGGCCACTACTGAAAATATGAAATAAATGTATTCACCTTGCAGTCTTGCTAAACTAGTTTTGCTTGACCTATCTTAAAAGCAGACTAATTCTTGTCCCTGAAGTATGAGGTTTAATTACCTAACTCAATAAAGGTTGAATTTCCATCATACCTCCTTCCTGACCTAAAGTAAAAATATAAGCAAACAAACAACAAACAGATGTGAATGCCTCTGGATTCTTGAAGCCTGGTTAATTAAAGTTCTAGAAAACAATATTATTTTAACACCTTATTATTTTAGCCCTAGTTGAAAGTGTTCTTCAGTCCTGTCCTAGAAAATGCAGTCTGATTAGCACATTGAATTCTCCTTTCATAATGAATGATTTTGCACTACCTCAGGATCATTACTTCAAACGTCATCTCTCATTGTCCAGGATGATATGCATAAGTTTAAGATGTGTACTGCTCCCAGGGGAACCCAAGAATGTTTTGTTTTAATACACAGCATTATTTTCTTGTGGCTCCTAAAATTAAGAATAATATTTTAAATATTAAAGTGGTTTCATCTTTATCTATCACTGTAACTACCCTAGTTAAACCATCACCATCTGTCACCCCCAGTGTCGCATCCTCCTAACCAGTCTACCTGCCTTTCTTCTCTCTCTACCTGCCACATACTGACAGAGTCATCCTTCTAAAGCACAGTTCTGGCTGGTCAGCCCTTGATCTTGATTCTAGCTCAAAAAAACAAACCAAACACTCATGTCACGTTTACGTTCCCTTTCTTTCCAAGTCCACTGAAATGGCAGGACAGCTGTTTTGTTGTTGTGTTGTGTTGTGTTTTGTATTTCAAAGTATAGAACACTAAGTTCTGGTAAATAAGAAAGCAATCCAGAAGCAAACCATAAAGTTGGAGGAAACTGGTTCAAGAAAAATGAGAGTAACTTAAAGGAGAAAAGCCTAGAAGGAAAATGTCAGCCCAAAACTTCAGAGGAAATATCAGACCAAGTTAAATCAACAAGTTCAAAGACTAGGAGTGGGCTGTGGGGCTGTCAGCAGGGAGGAAATTGAAGAATGACATCCTGAACAGATGAACCATGGAGGTCTTGGACCCCACTCCTCGCTCCAGTGTGTGAAATGAACAATAGCAAACCATAGTGTTTCCCCAAGGAAGAAAACCTCATGAATTTTTTTCCAAAGAAAGTGGGTGATATGACTGGTAAGTAAGCCCAGTGAGAGAGCTGAGGCTGAGAGAGAAAATAGCAGAGCTGGATATGATATATTACCCCTTCTCACAAGCAACCAAGGAGAAAACAGAGAACCAAGTGCCCCACAGCCAAAATAGAGCCTCCTTATTCGCCCACTGTGTGAGTCCCCTGAGGGCCTGCCTGCTCGCACCCACACCTACTTCAGACAAACCTGATAAATACTCGGGGCTTCCATCTGAAGGGGAGCTCTATTGGAAACCTACCTGGCTGCAGAGGAAACACACGTGGAAGACACCATATTGGAGGGACACCAATAGCATGGAGAAAAAGACCAAGAACTTGCAGAACAGAGGAGTTAATAGAAAAGATACTGTTCAGCAAATAAAAGAAAATGAAAAATTGTAACTAGTTATCTTCAAAGAGATTTTAAACACTATCATATATATTAATAAGAACAGGCTGTTTATGAAAAACAACAACAAAAACAGGAAGGAAAATTCCTGGAAAGTAAAAAGAAAAAACGTGCTGGAATTTCAAAATCTATCCATTGCATTTGGGAGCTTAAGATCTCCTCCTTTCAACAGTGGGAGTTTAGTGAACTATTACTTTTACGTTGTCTAAGTCCAACCAGAATACTCGGTGCTACATTGAACCATATTGATGTAATATATTAATAACACTGCTTTACTGGATTAAAATGTGCAGAATAATCCTCTAATAAATAAGGAAAAAGAAGAAAAGGAGGAGGAATTATGGCTACAGAATAGAAGTACATGTTATAAAACTTGACAAAAATCAGAATGCAGAGAAGTAAGAGGACGCGGAAGGCAGTGATTGTGTAAAATGAATGTGCCTTTCACTGCAGACGATCATCTGAGTCGCCTAAGATTGATAACTCAGAAAAATAAAAGAATAATTTTACCCCCTGACAATGTAATTGAATAGAAGAAGAAAAAGAGAAGGAAAAGCAAAGAGAGAGGAGGTAGGAGAGCTAAAAGGGTGGGGGGAGAGGGAAAGAGGAAAAAGAATAGAGCTACAAGTAGTTTCCAAGGAGAGAGAAGTTGGTGGTTAAGAGGAACTTTCACTTTTCACTTTTGTACCTTCTGGACAGTTTAAATTTTTAAAAAGTATTATAAATATGACCTTATATTTAACCCACATTAATAAAAAAGCCAAGCAATTGAGTGCCAGTTAGCTGAAATTTCAGTGTATATAGAATTCTCCCAGGCAAAATGTCACAAAGACATAAAGATGTTTTCTCCCACTAGCCTTTACAACATTTTTCTCATGGAGTTTACTGTAAGACTGAAGCCTAAAAAGTAGAAAATACGAATTCCACAGCCATATTTTAACTTTTAATTTTATTATAAAGTTTTTAAAAGTCAGGATTTATATCAGTGGTAGTCAACATTTTGGCTTCCCTGGGCCACACTGGAAGAAAAATTGTCTTGGGTCACACATAAAATATACTAATGATAGCTGATGAGCTAAAAAAAATGGGGGTCACAAAAAAATCACATAATGTTTAAAGACTTTGTGTTGGACTACATTCAAAGCTGGCCTGGGCTGCAGGTTGGACATGCCTGGTTTACATGCAATAATTACTAAGATACTAGAAAAGATTAAGGGAGTTGATGTAACATAAATAACATATATTCAGTATCAATATTGTTTTTAAAGTAGACATTACTCCAGAAAACAAACCTTTTGTGTTTGTTTTGAATTCATGTCATATACCCAATTTAGAATACCGTTTAACTCTATACTGATCACCCAGAAGACTTCAAATGGACCCTTTAGCCAGTTATGCAGTTGGGCGCTTACATACCCAGAGCCATATGTGTCATTTGTGATGCTAACGTATTGGTGTGCATTTGTGTGCATGTGTGTTTGCATTCAAATGCCTATGAAGAAAACGCATGTTTACAACACTGCCGTGAATCAAATTATCGAAGTTTTATGCTTCTAGTGTTTATATACATAAATTATAACCACTAAGGATTTCATCTTTAAGGAATATAATTCCCCAAAGAATATTTAATAATGGCTGTCACCCAAGTTGTTGTTGCCAAGAACCACCCAAAAGGATGTCCTATATTCTTGCATGTGTCTGAGTCCCTGATAGGAGGTGCTGCTATTAGGTTATGGGAAAAGGTCATGTCTTTGAATATCTCACATTTTCTAAGACTCAGAAAATACAAGTTTTCTGAGGATTATCACTCCCATCTCTAGAAGGGAGACAACAATGCCCCCTATGTTGCAACTATGCTCCAGGTAATGTGGTAGGTGTTCCACTTTGAAAATACAAGATGTCTTACCTAGGACTTGAAATCAAATTGCCATTTCCCTACTGGGAAAACAGAGTGGAGGATACCACCTGGCCCAAACTGAAAGACAACACTGAAGTCTTTTGAGTTCCAGTTCATTTTCTGTCTTACCTGAAATGCACACATCTCAATTTGGTTGTCATTCTTCTAGGTTATTAGAGGGCTCAGGCCCCCAGTTAAGTATAACCTTCTTAAAAAACATTAAGAGAAAAATAGAAAATTAAATGCAGGAATTTTAAGACCAGTTCCTGGTGTTGTCAAACAACAGTGTGTGGAAAGATAATGGAGGCGAAAGATATTTTTCTCTTATCTTCATTTTTGAAAAAAATATAAAAATTTAATCAAACCATGTCAACAATGGTGTGGATCATTTGTTTGGCATCCCGACAGATAGAAAGTAGTATATGGAGCCATTACCATGGAAAAGAAACTTAAAAACCAGTCGATGAGACAACAAATAGAGATAAAGAAAAAAATTATTATAACTTGGTAATACATGAATGCCAAATCTACATGAGCTTGGGCTGGGGAAAGGGTGAAAATCATTATTATTAATTGGATGCCAACTGTATGCCAAGTTTATAGGCTTAATGCATTTAATTCTTACAGCAACTATATGAAATTAATATTATAATCTCCATTTTAAAGTTGGAGTAAATGAGATTACTAACTTGAGGTTAAATAAATTACCCAAGGTCACATAGCTAGTGTGGTATATTCCAACAAAATTTGTTCAACTTCAAAATTTATGTTTCCATTACGGCACATGTTGTGCAAGTGTGCAGATAACCTTTTAAAGAAACAGTGACACACGAAGTTGGGGCTTGAAGGATTTGTAAAAATTGGACAGGTGGTAAGAGGATAGCAAGAATGGAAAGGGCATTTTAACCAGGGGACAAGTGTGAGCAAAAAAAAAAAAATGGGCCAAGTGTATTTAGACACACTTGAAGTCAAAGGTTTGTTCGAGGCAAGTGTAAGACAAAGGTGAAAAGAGTCAGGTTGAGGACCAATTCTCCAGTTTTAAATGCTCAGGAATAGAGTTTCAATTCTGCCCTTTCAGGCAGTGAAGGCCCAAGGAAAACTTTAAAACAGAGGGCAAGTTCCACCTGGTGGCAATAATTCTGAGAAATATGCAGAATGTATTGGTGTAGGAAAAGACAGGAGAAGGAGTGGTATGAAGAGGTCTGGGGGCTCTTGTTATGACTTTTAAGTGACTCAATGACTAGAAACTTCAAAGAGACATTGACATCACTTTAAATGTGTCATGTGCATACTCTGTAGCTATTAAAATGTTTCCATTTTCATTTATCTTTCTATTTTTACTGAAAAAAAAACCTTCAAAATTGAGCCCCAGTTCCAACCAGTACACTTTGGATCCTTGGTGTTAACGGGTCAAGTCCCCAGAGGACACCACATTTAGAACAGAACAGTTTGCACGCGTGAACAGGGATCATACATTTGGTCCATGCCCCTGAAACAATGGATGTACTCCAGTATATGGTGTATGTTTTTTATAATTACACTAGAAGAAAGCATTCTTTATGGAAATAAATGTGCTTTTTAAAAACACATTTCTGAAAAGCAGCAGGCAAGGCATTAATAACAAAGTGAAATGATAAACCAAATGGAAGTCTGAGAAAAATTCTATATTTGTATTATACAGGCATTGTTTTCATTCCTGGCACCTTATTTTTCATGTACATAAAGAGAACGCAAGCTACAGCAGGGTGAGACAAAGATCAATGCTGAATGTATTACTTGGCACTGGTCAGATGCAGTTTAATAAGAAAAAAATTGATCCATTAAGCTAAACCTAATTTTTGGCCGAAAATGGTTGAAATCTCTTCTTTATATTGCTAGCTTCATAAAGACCTATAATATTTGGAAGAAACAACTCAAGGCTGAGTTTAATAAGATTAAATGTATTGCAAATATACTTAACAAGAATCTATCAAGTTGTTAATGATTGCTATTAATATCAAACAATTTTTGTATAGAATTTTTTATTAGAGCAATTGTGAAATACAGCCATAAAAAAAGCAATATAAAAAGGTTTTCAGGTAATTTGTAACAGCTACAATTGCTGAACTCAAATCTTAACCTACAAGATATAGTAATTTATTTTATCAATCAGTTTCTAACACAAGTGCAATTCAATTTGTAAAGTATTTAAGTGCTGATCTTAGGCCTGTGTAGCCAAGTTCAGATGGACCACATCTACAGCAAGTAGCAGTGCTGTTACATGTCAGAATATTATGAAGTGGACGATTTGGTGTTACAATATTTGGAATTATTTTTTAAAATGAAAAGCTAAGTTTAAAGAAATTATTTTAATTCAGCTTCATTTTGCATCATTAAAAAAGTAGAAATTTTAGTCCCCTATTTCTTAGAATCACGGAACTTTAAAGATAGGGAATTCAGTGACTGTCTGGTTCAATCTGCCCATCTATAGATACAGAAACTACAGCTACAGACTGATTCTGTAAAATAATCTGCCAAGTGTGCATACACTGGAGGAATACTGAATGTTTTTATTCACGAGATGAAAAATGGAGCTAACAAAAACTGAGGCTACAGAAAAATGAAATAGACACTTGTAGCCATAACCACAATGTATCAGCATGAAAACATATGGACAATAAATACCTTTTTGCCTAAATAATGAAGACTTTGGTTGTGCTAATTCTTTACTTCCCTTTATTTATATGGATATTCACTATCACATTACAGTAAGTCCAGAAACACACACACACATACACACACACACACACACACACACACACACATCTATACCATTTTGCCCAGAACTCAAATAATCAATATTTAAAATGGACCATGAAAATTAGAATATTTTAAAGATCATGATTTATATAAAGATTTATATAAATAATATATTTTAATTATTGTATTTCTAATAATTGGGAAAGAAAAGTCGTATTTTTGTTCTTGTTTAAAAAAAAAATCCCCTACAGCCTGGGCACTGGGGATTGGTATGCTGGAGGTAAAATAGGGCATTAAAAGCTATGCCCTTTTATCTCTAGAAACCAATTTAAATCTCCCCTGCATCAGGAAGGAGAAAATATTGTTTCCATTTTAATGGTTGTCAAGTGTTCTATACAAAATGGAGAGGAGGTTTCAGTTCTTGGTAGATACATGCTTACATTATATTCACCCAGGAGAAAGGACAAGAACTGAAAGATGACAGTGGAGGGACACCCTCTTGCCCTACATACAGTGCATCGTATACATTGAAAGGACATTCAGGATGCTTAAGAATGCCTTTCAGTTCATGGGAGCTAATTAAGTATACGACATAATTACTTGATTTGTTACAACTTGTAAAATCTAAACATTTGCATGTGCATCTTTTACACGCAAGACACCAGCTTGCAGGAAAAATGCTGGTGGTCAAATACTATGATCACTTAGGTCACTCAGAGATGAGAATACCTTTTTCTGAAGTATAACTCCTGAATATTTTAACTGAAAAGTATGATATAAGAACTCTATTGGTGATTCATTTGTATTTTCAGCATATAAATCACCTCTTGGTTGCCATGCTAATACTGATTTAGAAAAATACACACTTCAGCTTATATTGATCTGTTTTTCTAATTCTTCATCAGAAGGCTCTAATATGGTTGCCTTTGCAATTTACTTTCAAAGTTATCCTTTTAGGAGATGAAGTAACCAAAAGATATTGAAAATCTAAAGTAAATTACATCGTACCAGTTAGACTTCCCCGAAGGGATGGATACACCCCTATAGAATGCTCAGCCCACAACTAATAGGCTGGGGATTCAGCTCTGTCTTAATCTTTGCTAAACTATGACTCTCTTTTTAGCACACAACATTTGTCTTCAGGACATCTATCAGATATTTAGTATATCTTCTAACACAATTAAATTTCCCATTAAATTACAATCTACATTATGAATCAGAGTTTTAAAATATATTACGTTATGGTACTTACCAAAGCACATCAAAAAGCAATGCTTTTGAAAATATTATGCCTCATTTTTAAAACTCTAAATATGCAATTAAAAAAATTTTTAAAATACTATGTTTCTTGAAAACAATTTGCTGATAGAAGTTGAGTTTATATAAACAAACAAAACAAACTCATAGACACAAGCAACAGTATAGTGGTTACTGGAGGGGAAGGAGGGTCGGGCAAGGCTGAAGAGGGTAAATGGGGCCAAAGATATAGTGAAAGAAGGAGACTAGACTTGGGGTCATGAGCTCATAATACACATAATACAACATACAATGTATTATAGAATTAAACACTTGCATCTTATACAATTTTACTAACCAATGTCACCCCAACAAATTTAATAAAAAAAGAAGTTGAGTTTATAATGGAGAAAGGGCCTAAACCTTCACCAAGGAGAAGAAAATAAACTCTAAATGCTGTAAATGACACTAGAATTTGAATATTGCCATAGAGAGCACACAACAGTTGTCATTCAAAGAATAGTGAAACTGAATCATATCTATCTATGCATACATGCAGGCAGGCAGAATATATACGTGTGTATATGTGTATGCGTGTATATATGCAGGTTGTCCAGAAAGTATCCAGCCATGTAATACGAAAAACAGGCATTTATGGATGGATTTTTTCTGGATAGTACATGTACACACACACACACACACACACACACACACACACAAACACACAAATAATACTTGCGTAAAAACAGACAGATCAAATACACATATATTTATAAAATGAAAGCTAGAGAAGAAAATACCAGGTGATGAAAACTATTAAAAATGTTTAACTTAACTAAATGTATTCTATAGGGTAAAAATAATGACAGAATAGGAAAAGCTTACTAGACAAAAAATAAAATTGTACAAAAAACTGAAAACAGTGGACAGAGTATCTAGAAGTAATTAATGTTTTGGAATTCATTGAACCATGGAAAAGAAATTAATATAAGGAAGCTCTACACTAACAAAAATACAATCAGAAAGAGAAGAAATCTAAAGGAATCAAAAATGGTGAAGGAGCTTTAAAAGGGAAGTAAATTTCAAAATTTGCTGTAAAGCTAGAGGATATATACCAGGGAACTCACAGCAGGGCTGAATGACAGTTTAATGTATAGTCCAACAAAAAAAAAAAAAAAAAAAAAAGAAGAAGAAATGTAAGAGAGTGAAATAAAAATGAAAATTATTAACCATCTCATAAGATAATGTCCTACTAAATGTACAGAGCCACTAAAAAGTTTCCCCGGTTTAAATGGAAGGTTAATCTGGTTGAGGTTTTGACTCTAATTTCCTAGAAATGTTTTGTTAAGTTGCTATCAACCAATGTGTCTCTGTATTCCTTTAAAATTTTATAAAAATCTATAAACACATATCATCTGCCATATATTTACTACTGTTAGTATAAAATTATTTTTATTAATTCCATATCTAAGTCCTGAAGGTAGAAATAGAATAAAGGTATTTTTTATTTAGTTTACTTTAAAAATTAATTTTAAATGCTCTTTCTATGAAGTTTCCCAATAATATGTAGTCAGTTTCCAGTTAATCAAGGTAATGGGGAGATGCCGGTCATAGATCACCAAAAGCATGATTAAGACAAAGCTAATAAAAACACATTTTAAATGGAGTCAATGTAAACTTAGTTAAAATTACATTCAGTTGTCTACTTTAGTTCTGATGCATTTAGACAATAGAATACATGCAACAATTTTTTTAAAAGAGGAGGTTGATATATTTATATTTATACATGAATGTATATATAAGTAAATGTAAAATGTATACATATATGCATATTAAAACATAGAAACAAAAATACATTGCTATTCATGTTATTCATGTGTATGTATGTGTGTATAATATTCTGACTTTATGGATATATTTTAGCATCCAAAATGATACACACCAAAATACAGTAACTGCTAAAAAATAAGTCCAATATCAGGAGAGTCTCATTTTGGTCTTGTTTTTGCTAGATAGTTCCTCCTGCAGATAGCTCATGGCTGTCATTCCCTCCTCTCAAAACACTCTCATTTCAAAGTCACAAACCTTGGCTCCAAAACATCAACTTATTTTTATCAACTTGTGAAACATAAACACCATGTTGTTGTTTGGATCAAGCTAACCTACCAGAATATTCCTCAAAGTTGCCTTCGATTCTGAAATCATCGAACAATCATTCTGCCTTATCAACCCAGATTAACACTGATTCAGGCATTACCTGAACCCCATCCTTGAGTGAAAAAGAGTTCAGAATTGCTTTGTCAAAGTTACCAAGAAGTGCCTTTTTTTATGACTTTGTGTTTCAGTCTACTTCAAAATTTTAATCAATACTCGAAAAACTTATTTTTATTTTTCAAACTCTTAAAACTTCTGCCCCTGTTTAAACTATATTGCAATCATTTAACACTTACCTTGTTTTCTTTTTGACCATTTCAAATTTTTTCCTTGAATGTTAAGAATTATCCTTTTTACATTAGGTGGACAACATTTGAAGTGCATGGCCACACATCTGATGGGTAGGAGTAGGTGGCATAGGCTTCAGAATGTAACAGAAACACTCTGGCGTTTATTAGTTAATACGTAGTTCCAAACAGTAGATATCTAATATCTAGGGTATTTATTTTGAGTAGTTATAATAGTTCTGTTTCATTTTTAACCAAAGTAACTTTGAAAATTAATTAAATGTTAGTGAATTATACTTATTTTATGACTACTGCTTCTTTTATACCACTAGCTAGTACAATGCCATACAACTAAATTGAATAGATGGTACAAATACAGGCATTTATGTGGTATTGAGAATCTTTCAGTTTGTAGAGTCATCATCCCACCCTTTCTCACTGAGGAAATGAGAATGAAAAATATTTTTTTATCCTTTGGTTTGGGTGTGTATTTGCTTCATCTACAACATTGTTAATTAAGCTGCTCAAAATATTGGCAAAAGTTTTATTATTTTACTTACCATTAGTGTTTTCCCTCAATCATCAAAAACAAATGTAAGGAACTTCAAATGGTAAAAATAGAAATTGGTTACTAAAATGGTAAGTATAGACAAAGTCTTAGAAGTGATTCCTCCAGGTCTATACATGTATATAGGATATTCTCGGGATTATTTACCTGTATTGACACAGCACTTTTGGGAGGAGGCTACTTAAAGCCATAAAATATTATTGCAATAAGACCCTAAAGTACTATAATCAAAATGACTAAGAATAAATATGTATTAAGAACTATGTATGTTTAACCAGCAATATTACTCAATTTGATCATTTTAATATACATTATATATAAATATGCAGTTCAATTACTGAAATGCATAGCTACTCCTAAGCCTATAGGATTTTACATGTATATATTTTATACCCATATATGTATACCTGTAGTGTTGTGAGCACCTGTAAAATTGTCCACAATATTTATGATTTTACTTTGCATAGTAATATATCATGTGTTCTATGTTAAAAAACAAAGTTAGAAATAAACATTCCTGAGTTGTATCCTAAGTGGAATAAGAGTGGAATAAAAGGAATATGGTAGCAATAGAATAGATGTTTGAAGATTCCAAAGAATGAATTGTTAAATAGAATGAACCAAAGAAAGATACCAAGTGGAAAAAGCAAGAAAAATTTTAAAGCAAACTAGATTATAAATTCCTCTAGAGAATTATCCTTGTTTTCTAGTTCTTTTGTATTTACCCTGAACACACACGTTTGCTATTTGCCATTTGGTAGGCTCTCAATAAATGTAGCTAACTTGCTTGGCAGATAGAGCAGTAAGCACATTGGTTAAGGAAAGAGCAAATGAATGTATAAACAATTCATTTGTCTTCCAAATTATTTTTGAATCATATAATAAATAACATACGTACATTATTAAAGTCTTGAATAGTATAGGAGAAATAAAATGAAAGTCAAAATTTCCCTCCCTGACCCTGAGCTCTTCCTCCCTTAAAATTCCCCAGCTCACTTCTCAGAGAAAAATACTACATTTCTTATGTAGACTTTGGGAAAAATTTTATATATATTTAATATACTCATACACACAGACATGCTCATATGCACCAAAAGTTCTTAAGTGCAATATGCAAAGTTGATATGTTTATTCTCCATATTACCTATTTTCACTTCCCATACCATTGATAAACTTTTACAGGTTTTAACTTTTATACCCCAAATCAATATCTCAATCATTAACTATTAAGATAGGTGCATTTTCTTTAACATGTAGGTGACTACGTTTCCAAAAGAAAACTTTCTCAAGATCCTATCTAGAAACAAACAAAAATAAAACAAAACAAAACAATAATATAAACAGATGGTACAAAATGTTATGTTGGTGATGTTGGCCTTACAAACAAATCATCTACTGACAATGACCTTTAGAGACTGCTATAGTCTATGGGCTAAAACAGAAAAGGTCCAATTTTCAAAATATTAAAAATAGCTATCTGCCATCTTCTTTTCTCTACTTGCAACCAGAATTGCAGGGTTTTCATTGAAGGAATTAAGGTTATACTGGTATTTTCCAGTCTTAGAAATAGGGAATACTGTTTTCTTAAAGAAAACGCATACATCAAAGCTGAAGTCCAAGCACTCAGCCAACAGAGAAATTCACCAGAATATTTGCCCTAAATGCTGCTTAAATCCATGCATCTAGAAGAGTGAATCTGTCAACCTAGTTTGGCAACCAAATACCGTAAGAGAAATTATCCTTCAGGAGAAAAGGTTCATTACAACTTCAAAAATATTAATTAGTTCTAGGAGTCAAAATGGCAAAATGTTCTCAGTTCACAGAAACATAAAAAAAAAATTACTTCAAAGAAATAAACTTGTGGTTATTTTCATTACCATGGACACCATAATATTTCAGAGGTGACATCTCCATTCCAAACAGGTATCATAACAAACTTTGTAAAAGCATGGAAAAATAATTTTTTTGGAAATTCATGACAAAAGAATATAGCTACATATAATTAAGAGGCAAGATTATTTAGAACACAGTAGAGTTCAGTACAATAAGGGTGTAGGTTTGAATTTCACAAGTGCCATTTGCTAATTATATGGTCATAGGAAAGGCACATAACTTTAAAACACAATTCAGTAAAATGAAATTATTATTATAAGACAATAGAAACTTCACTTTCACACTGTTAAATCCAGTGGTTAAATCAGTGCTCAGTCATCATATATGTTTATCAGCAACATTTGACCCAGCTGATCATTTTTCTCTTCCCTCACTGGTCATTTCTTCTCAGTTTCTTTTGCTGGTTCATTTTCTTTCCTCTTATAACTTAATGTTGAAGTGCTCTAGGGCTCACTCATTGGTCCTATTCTCTTCTTCATCTTTACTTACTCCTTTGATGACCATTATATAGTCAGACTCAAGGCTTCAAACAGTATCTAGATTCTAGATGGTCACATGGCTCCCCAGTCTATATCTGCAGCCTAGACTTTTCTCTTCAACTCCACACTCTTAGATCCAACTGACATCTCCATTTTGATAGCTAAAGTATATCTCAAATTCACAAGTCCAAAACTGAACTTCTAATCTTCCTTCCCAAATGTGCTTCACCAACAATCATATATCTAAGATGATGGCAACACCATCTTTCTAGATACTTGAGCCAATAACATGGAAGTCAACTTCCATTTCCTTCTTTCTCTCACACCCAACTCATTAGGAAATCTGTTGGTTCTACCTTCATACTAGTTCCAAAACATTACATTTGGTAACCTACTCAACTGCTGCTAGTCTAGTTTAAACCTATAGTCTGGATTATTTTGAGTTTCCAATAAGGCCTGGTGCTGTACTGTTATCCTATACTGTTTACTCTGAACACAAAAGCCAGAATCACCCTTTTAAAAGTAGTCAGATCATGTCACTTCTCTCCTCAAAATGCTAAGATTGCACCCTAGTTTTCTCAGGGTGAAAGTCAAAACCCAGATAATGGCCTACAGGCATTTCATGATCTAGTCTTGTTAACTTTCTGATACCATCTCCTAGCACTCTCCCTCTCACTCATTCCTTTCCAGACACACAGATGCACCTTGAACATTCTAGACATGCTTCCTCCTTTGACTTCTTGCTCCAACTCTCTGCTTTGTCTGAAACAACCATCTGTCTATGAACTTGGTCTTCCAGCCTTTTCTCACATCTTCCCCTATTTCATATATTGCAATTTATCCATCAACCTCCTACCTTCCTTAACCCTGTTCTTCTTTTTCCATTTTTTAATGCACTTACCACCTCTTAATCTACTTTATAATTTACTTATTCATTATGTTTAATGTCTGCCTTTCCTCTCAGAATGTAAACTTCATGAGGGCAAGGATTATTGTCTGTTTGCCGATGACCCACACATTTAGGGTAGTGTGGCTCCCAGTAAATTCTCAATAAATATTTATTGAAAAAAAAATTAATAAATGACCAACAAAGAAAATAAACATCAAAGATCTTATTGATTTTATAACAAAAATCTGTGGTTATAGAAATTAGAAGTTTTAGAATTATTTCCCTAATGGCATTTTTGCTTCTATAGTTTTCAGGTTGAAATTTAAAATTTACAGAAAAAACGAAGCAGTATTCCCACAACTATACCCAAACCTCTCTCATATCTGGGACTCAAATCCTGGCTCTTACAGGAGCTCACAGCTCCTATAGGAGTTGTGCATTTATCAGTGGTGACACAAATGGCCCCGTGTAGTATTTTGTACATATGGTGTTAACTTTTATGCTTTTATATATATGTGTAATATGTCTGAATTACACTTGCCCTAGGAACCATCACTTTTATTTTACAGACTTTTTGTGCATTTAAAATCTCAGGCATAATACAGTATTGAATTAAAGTTTTTTGGCTGTTTAATTTCCACAGAAGTAAGAAATACTAGAAAAAAATAATTGCTTTAACATTCAAATTTCTTCATGGCTTGTACAATGCAAAATTCTCCCAAGTTTAGGAAGTACATTGAATTAAATATTAGAAAATGGAGGTAAGGTCCCCAAACATCTCTGCATTAACTTCAAGCAGGATTCTAACACATGCTTATTATATCTAATTCATTTAAAATATGTTAAATAAAAGAATACTGTATGGAGTTTATAAAATATTGATGAAAATACTCATTCATTCATAAATTAAAAACTTGTAACCATAGGTCACGGTCATTTCAAATGGAATCTTATTATAGACTTCTCAATTTAATCTTATAGTTATTACAATGTGAGAAAACATCCGAAAAAGCCTGCTTATAAATTTAAATGCATATGCCCATTTAAACAACAACAAAACAAAATGAACATTAATATAATGAGTCTAAAAATGGAATTTAAATGGAAACATAAAAATTCCTAATACAAAAGAATAAAATTAAGAGTATTAGGAAATGCATCATAGCATTAAATTAATAAATTAATATTAATATATGAAATAACTTTGAAAAACTTATATAACTATTATGTAAATATTATATGAGCCCACAGATATCATGAAGGACAACTTCAAAAAAGTTTGCAAGTATATCAAAGTGAAACATAATTCTACAAAATAGGAAGGTCAATTGAATAAAATATCTTTCAATGTTGCTAGGAATGGATTGTATTCAAGCTTACTTTTGTCCATATCCATCAGAAATTGTATCATAATGAAACTACATCATGTCCTTTGCCTCAGTTCCATGCCTGCAGACATGAAGTAGTTGGGCCCAGGCTACAACCAATGATAAGCATTATAGGTGGGACAGTGTCCTGGCCCAGATTTTCCAAAATAGTTCCAATTTCAAATATTTTCTCCCTATTTATCAGTTTGTGTGAAGCAATGTTGTGTTTAAACATGTAGTTTAAAAATTCACTTTGCCTATTTTAATTCTAAATTTATAAAAATTAAGAAATAATTTAGTTAACCATACATCAATCCAAAAAAATAAGATTTAGGAAGAATAGATTCATTAACTTCCTTACTTCAACACAACTTTTTATTTGTCCTTTGGCATCATCATTTGCATATAAACAATGTACAAGTAATAGCCAATCTTTATCTTTTTGATCTGGCCGGATCTCTACTTGAAAAATGTTATTAGCTCAAGTTTTTGGGAGTGAAAGTTGCATTTTTAAAAATTTCACAATTTATTTTTACTACTTCAGACTAGCCTGCCTCCCAACCCCTCAGATTAGTTTAAACTACATAAAGTATTGGTTTAGAAAATTGAGGCAGTTACTTAATCCAATAACAAGTATTGACCAGGCTGCTTGAAATTATGTTCACTGATATAGTCACAGTCAAGTTCAATGATTACCAAGTCACTTGCCTTTGCTATAGGTAAAAGACTCCCCCAAAGAGGAATAGTTTTTCAAGAACTTCCTGCATAGGTTCACTTTTGTATCACAATTTTTTTTTCAAAAATTTTTAAAGAGCAAATAAACTCAAAGAACAACCAAACATCAGGGAAAGACTAACCCTAAATGTATGACTTCCCTGATTAATCAGCTTTACTTGTACCGTGAAACCAAAAGAATGGGCTATAGGGGGTTCCCTGGTGGTGTAGTGGCTAGGCTTCGGCACTCTCAACGCTGTGGCCTGGGTTCGATTCCCAGCCAGGAAAATACCCCCACCAAAAAAAAAAAAAAAAGTGCTCTAAATACTTGTCTATCAGCTCATAACTCAGCCCAGGAAGAAGGTAAGTAGACCCTAAGGTGAAGGAGGATGATGTAAAGACCAGCTGGGAGCCCAGGAATCAAATGGCCCCCCTCTCTCATCTGTGGTTTTTGGTGCATAGATGCTTCGGCAGCTCACCCCTATCCTGCCATGTTGCTTTCATTTCTCACTTTATTTTTTATCTCCATTATTTTCTGTTAGCTTCCTATTAGCATCCATCAGAAAACCTAGTTCCAGTTCTGACCAGCCTAAGGGCAATAGGTTGAATTGGGTCACGGAAAATAGGAAATAACTGATGTAGTTTTCACAAGGTCTTCATGGACTAAATTGAAATCATTAAGAAAGCACTAAAGGAAATAAATATTCATATTTGGTCTTTCTGTCTGTGTCTCTCTCCTTCATGGTCTTTTTGTATTTGTTTTCTATAGAAATCTGTATCTCTAAAGAAACGTTGGTTTTTTTTTTTAACTGCTGCCAGTATCTGAATTATCTTAAGCTAATGAAAATATGCCAGACAGAGGGTATGAACGCATCAAAATTATAATTTCCAGTGAATATTTTCAGTTTCTTTGGACCATGAATACTGTTTTCTTGTTAATACAATTTTTAAAAGTCACCTTCAATTGGACACATAGAGTGGATAAAATATGACATATTTCTGATGAATATATAGAAATATAGAAAACAAGGGAGGCAAAAAAGTAAAATCAGACTTAACAAATAATTTATTTTTATTCAACAATTACTTGTTTAAAAATTTTTTGAGGCCTACCACATGCCAGAAAACAGAGAAGTAAACAAATAAGTACCTGCCTTCAAATTATAGTAGGGACACAGACACTATACTTAATTTTTAAAAAATGAATTAGTAGTGATAACAGCTATGGAGAAAAACAATTGAGGAAGAGAATAGAAAGGGTGTGCTGGTTTCAATGAGGTGAGCAAGGATGTCCTATCTGAGCTGGTGACTCAGGGGTAGTCCAGGGAATGACAGGAGGCAGTTAGTCATGTTACCTGTCTACCTGTGGGTAGTCTGACCAGATGTACTATTTTTAAACGGGACAGGAAACAACAGTACTGTCCCATTGCAAATGTTACATACAGTCAGCCTAGTCCCAGTGGGCTAAATTCAAGGTGTCAGTAGGCAGATCATGCCTACCATTTGAAAGAGGACAGCACTATTGTTTTCTGTCTTGTTTGAAGTGGTATGTCTGGTCAGCCTACCTGTAAGGGATAAAGTCATCCAGGAAGAGGGAACAGCAAGGACAAAGGCAGCAAGGCGCCTGAAAGAGCTACAAAGAAACCAGTGGGAGGGAGCACTGGGGTTGATGGCAGGAGAGACAGCAATAGGTTGGAGGGAAAAAAATCATAAGGGCCTTGTGGGCTGTCATAGGTTTTTGGATTCATTCTAAGTAGAATAGAAACTCATTGGAAAATTTGCCACTATCTGATTTACCCTTGACAAACTTCCTGGATTGCTGGGTTGAGAACACACAGTAAGGGACAAGAGTGGAAGCAGGAAAACCAGTCACGGGGCTAATGCAGGAGGATAGCCAAGTGATGATGGTGACTAGAATGGGAAGCTGGAGACTGGGCAAGAGCCAACTTTGAAATACAGTTTGGAGGTACAGCCAGAAGAAGTGCCGATAGGATTGGACGGTGTAGTTTGAAAAATAAGAGAGGAGCCAAGAATGAATCAGGGATTTTTGGC
The DNA here is from genome assembly GCA_004026885.1 of Lyroderma lyra. Lineage (NCBI taxonomy): Eukaryota > Metazoa > Chordata > Mammalia > Chiroptera > Megadermatidae > Lyroderma > Lyroderma lyra. The sequence goes on along the minus strand of PVJL010001169.1, from coordinate 251,639 downwards.
CTGAACAACTGAATGAATGGGGATGGTCATGCAGTCATTTACTAAGATGAAGAACACGGGGGGAGGAGCAGTTTGCAGAGTTGTGGTTAAATGGAAACCAAGTGTTCTATGTTAAATGTGTTAATTTTGAGATGCCTATTAGAGAATGATAAGCAGTTGAAGCTTCGAAGAGAGACAGGTACTAGCGATAAACACTTCAGGTCATCAGTACATAAAGGGTATCTAAGCCACAGGAGTAAATGAGCTTGCCTTCAGAGTGAGTGCAGATCCAGAGGTCCAGATGCATGAGGCCCTGGAACATGCCAGTATTATGAGGTGGCCATGACAAGGAGGAGGGTCCACCCAAGAACACTCAGGAGACAGCATTGAGATAGGAGGGAAAGCAGCAGGGTATAATGTCCAGGAATATTGGCCAAGAAAGTATTTCAAATGTATCAAGTGCCATCATGCTGCTAAAGACAAGTACGGGGAATTTCACTAGAGTGACAGGTATAAAGGCATGACTGGAGTATGGTCAAGAAAGAAGAAGAGGCAAGCATGCAGAGAACTCCAGACCTTAGCAACCGTCTCTTGCCGCATTAGCAATGCACCGCTTGGAACTGTATTTCATGTTGTTTCTTAGTTCTCTGCTGCTTAATTTTCAGCACATCCTCCAGTCATTTTATTATTGAACTTCTAAATTCAATGTTTGGTGTTATAGTAAAAGCTTCATTTTGAGCAGTTTCAGTAAGAAAAAAAGAAGCAGAAACCATACAGGTACTTCAATTAGGGTTTTTCTATAAACTAAACCATGTTGTTGTTAGCATTATACTATACTAGTTAATAATCTGATGTTAATATTTATGCAGTTACTTTTTTCTATAAATCTGTTAAAGAGAAATTAAAGAACTGTAGAACATTCAAATGACAATTTTTAAAAGCATATGTTAGATTTAATAAGTGTTTAATTAGAAGTAAACTTTGAGGATATCAGGTATCTGAGATTATTTTGAAAGGGCAGGAGAAAAGTGATAGACTTCATGTGATTGCTGCAATGATTTTTCTTTTCTCTTTTCTTTCCTCCCACCATTGCAATACGAAATGAACCACTCAACAGATGTGTGAAAAGTATACTTGCATACCAGAAAGAATTTTACAGCTATTTTCCTTTTTCTTTATATACTTATCCTTTCTTCAATATAACTCTTATTGATTTTAACAAGAGTATTATGAATAAGAATTATAACACAATATTAAAGTAAATATATTAAAACCTATGAGCAAAACCGTTTCACCTAAATATATTTGCATGTATCTAAATTTTCCTCATATATCTAGATCTAACTTGGATAAACATCTATCAAGAAATTCTCAATCCCCTCCTCTTCAAATAAATCTTCCACCTGTAAATTTTGCTAATATTCCCTCTGTAAATCTCATTCATTTTTTCATTTGTTCAACTAATATTCACTGAGTGTTTATTATGGGCTGGTATTCCTCTAGGTGCTTTAAAGGCATCAGCAAACAAAACAAAGGTTCCTGCCTTAAAGAGCCAAGCTTCTAATGAGAAACAACAAACAATGGATTTCATAATAGACTGACCAGACATACCATTTTAACAGGACAGAAAACAATGGTACTGCCCTATTTCACACAGTACTTTTGGTCAACATAGTCTCAGTGGGATAAATTCAAGGTATCAGTAGGCTGACCATATGTACTGTTTGAAACAAAACAGTACCATTGTTTTCTGTCCTGTTTAAAATGGTATGTCTGGTCAACCTAAAACAGGCATGTCCAACCTGTGGTCCAGGATGACTTTGAATGTGATCCAACACAAACTCTTAAAACATCATGAGATTTTTTTTTTAGCTCATCAGCTATTGTTAGTGTATTTTATGTGTGTCCCAAGACAATTCTTCCAATATGGCTCAGGGAACCCAAAAGGTTGGACAGCACTGACCTTAAACAATCACCAAGTATTTAGACAGTGATAGAGTCTGTAGTAAACTGAAATGTGGAGCAGAAGAAGAGGGTGTAGAGAGTTCTAATTTTTAATATAGTGGTTAACGTAGGACTAACTAAGAAGGTGAAATCTGAGTAAAACCCTGAGGACTTAGGGAGAGTTAGGATGCAGATATGTGGAGAAGAGCATTCCAGACAGCACAAGGATCCAATAGAAGAAGCTAAAAGGAACATGTCTAGTGCTTTTAAAGACCAGCAAAGGAACCAGAGTGGCTTGAGGGATGTGAATGAAGGAAAGAATAGGAGATGGGGTCAGAGGCTCATGGTGTGGGGGTCTGAGGGGCAGCTTATGGCAATGCAGTAAGGGCCATTAGAGAGTTTTAAGCTGGGGTGTGACATGATCCGACTTTCAGTTCAAAAGGACCCCCTGTCAACTCTGTTGAGAATAAGTTGTGGGGAGGGGTAAGAAATAAAGAGTATGGAGACCCTGGCAGTTATCTAAGCAAGTGATGATACTGACTCACATTGAGTGCAAACACTAGAACTGTCAAGGCGTGGTTGAATTCTTTTTTTTTTTTTTTAATTCATTTTTATTGTTAGACTTATTGGGGTGACATCTGTTAGCAAGGACCACATAGGTTTCAGGCATATAACTCTACAGTGCATTGTCAACTTGATGTATAATAAGTTCACCACCTAATGTGACTTCTCTTTCCATCACCTTATATTTAGCTTCCCCCCCTCCTCTCCCACCCCCTCCCCTTTCTCCCCTCCCTGATGAAAGTTAAAAAGTGCTATGTTAAAAGAATTCAACCACCCTGAGGGTGGTTGAATTCTTTTAACATAGCACTTTTTAACTTTCATCATATTCATATACACATCTCATACCATTCTAGACTATACATTCCTGGAAGCCAGGATTTGTGTTCATGTTTACATTTTCATAAGGGGTGCTGAGTAATATTTTTAATGGTCACTAGAGAAAGAATCTAGCTTATCAATGTCTCTGGCACACACCCTGTATTTCAAGGCATACTTAGGAATGGACAATAGCACCACCAAGAGCAGCAACTTTAAATAAAAAGAGAAAAAAAAGAAAGAAAAAAATTAAATATCTACATATTGCCTAATTGATGGCAATATGTAGATAAATACAACACCTGAGTTGTATTTAATTGCTTACAAGTTTCTAGAAGTAATAATCTACAGCTACTTCATTTCTCTGCTTTCTCCTTAAGGTAAACTAGTAGGCAAGGGAGAGAGAAATTTCTAGAGAGTACAGGTTCACAGTCGGTTTTGTCATGGAAATATTTATCATTATAAGAGCCAGCCTAATGACATTCCATAAAACTAACCCTTACTGTAGCTAACACTGCAGGGAAGAAATCTATCTCTGTCTTCAAATTCCATTATAATAATAAAAAAGAAAACAACAAATGTATATAAAATAAATAACTTCTCCGATACACACATATTTGGCATTACAATAGCCAAGTGATGCAATCATTTGCTATTAAATCACAAATTTCTGAAACTTCAATGTAGCAAGAGAAAAATTCCTTCAGAAGAAAAGTACTCACAATGATGTCCATTCATAGTTATAATATATAGGTAAGAATATTTCTTTTTAAATAAAGTGGTCCAGGATTTAAAAATGCAATATCCAATTTGGATATAGAGTTCATGAAAAGCTGCTACATGCAATGTAGGAAATAATTTACTTATCCATATGAAAAAGCCAGAAATGGGACAGATTTCAATCTCTTAAAAACACAATGTCAGAATCTGGGTTTTAGGCTGATATAATTCCTAATTGAGTCTGCAATCTGCATAGAAATTTTCATTTCTGTCTAAGATACTTCTTCTGTCCACTACTTCCACTTCCTTTAGTAATCATTGAGAGGATGAGTTCAACTTATGATTAATCTAGTTAAAAAATATCCACCTGAATTGCAGGTTAATGTTTTGAGACAGTGGTTCTTCCATCTAATTATTCTACAAATATTTATTGAATACTTAGTATTTCCTTGCAAAAGGATACCATCGCTACCTTTGAGCAGTTAAAATTTTATGAGGAAGAGAGACAAACAGGCAGTGAAACAGTTTCACAGTGCTCTGATAATGCTAGGCCCAGGGTGCTAGTGGCCACCAGGAGGGGGACACCCTGATAGAACCAAGGCAGTGAGGGAAGCCTTACTATGGCATTTTGAAGGATGAACAAAGTTGGCCAAAGAGAAAGAGAATCTTCAGTAAAGGGCAGGCATAATCATGAGCCGGTTTTTAGACCATTGTCCCAAGAGCAGTGTCAAAGACGAAGTGATAGAGGTGGACTGGAAGCAAGAGGATCATTCCAGAGGCATAAAGGAAATAATGAGAGTCTGAATATAGACAATAACAGTGATCATGGAAAAAAGGGGCAAGTTCAAGATATAGTTAGGAAATAGACGATAGAAGATGTGGTCTTGACAGATCAGGGAGAATGAAGGACAGTGAGAGGCTTAGGATAACTGCCAGTCTAGGAGAGAGGTTGGGAGGAAAGAGTATAGCCATACTCTTAAGGAATGCAGGACACAAAGCAAATCAAAGCAGAAAGAATTTTACTTTTAATCAAAAGAAAAGCTCTTGCATGATATATATTTGAAATTATGATTGAATTTACAAATAAAAATTTGTGGTCTCAAAGTAGTCAGGGATACTAACACAAATTTCCTTCATTCTCATTTCTCCTCAAATATAAAGTATTGACAAGCTAGAGACTAGAAGACAATATAATTTTTAGATATTTGTGCCTGGTGAATATTTATCAATTTTAGACCTTCCATTATACAATCAGAAGTGTGGCTTCTTCTTGAACACTTTTTTCTACACTACATCCCACAACAAAATCTTAACATACTGGATTTAATGAATATTGACATATAAAATGAAAAAGAGTAAAACAATAACAATTTTCTAAATACTTGACTTTATTTACAAATTAATAGTGGTGACTTTTTCATTTGGGATCCTAATTTTAAATTAATTCATTCATTAAAAAAATCAGATACATTTCAATACCCTGTGAAATTTCATTATTCAAGGACTTCCTTACATACAGAGAAGATGAAAATCTCTCTCTGATCCTTTATCATTTTTTGCAGTAGTATTTCTTTTTTTTTCCTGCTTCCAAATCTTCATTGGTAACATCAACAAAACCCATAAATGAATGCCTTCTCAAGCAGGACATTCCAAGTAAGAAATCTGATGTATCACTCTGCACAGCTCCTATTAAATAATTTCTACTTTTACTAATAACCAAAACTCTTCAGTAATGCACTCTAGGATATTCTAAGTCAAGACCTTTAACCCCAGAGATACAGATGAGGAAACTTTGTATCTTTAATATATAGTTCCACGTTCATACATAAAGAGTCAACCTTCATTTGACTACACAACTATGATCCACCAACAGATTGCTTCCATTCAAAATATAACCAGATTTCATCTACCTATTACCAAGTAAGAAAGCCCTGTATACCCCAGCAATAAAAAGCATTGTCTAAATCAATGTTTTTCAAGTTGTAGGTGGTGATCCATTTGTGGATCATGAAATCAACTTGGTGAGTCACAACCAGCATTTTTACAAAATGAAATAGAAAACAGTTGAGTAGATAATATCAGAATACATTACATTTTATAAGGGTAAGTATGGTTTTGTGAAAGTGTCGTATATATGTACGTATTAGGTCCTAATGTAAATTATTTCTTCCCAAGAGTTGTAATCAAAGAAATTTGAAAATCACTGGTTTAAATAACTTCTTCCATGGATGTTGATGAGAAAGGCCAGAGGTTTATAGCTCAAAAATGAAGTAAAAATAAATTTTATGAAATGTGAAGATTTATTTTTATGTAACAGCTCTGTGAAAATCAAGCACTCATTTATTTCAAGCTGTCAAATATCTTACAGAATAATACTCAACAAACAGGATCAGAAGTTTGCCCCATTCTGTTTGTTTGTTTGTTTGTTTGTTTGTTTTTTACTAAGAATACATGGTCCAACAACACTAGGTGACAGATTCTCACTTACTTGATTTAGTCTTCCTATTTAGTAGTAATTATGGACAGAAGACTCATTTAGCTGCCTTGATCTTATATTTAACTTTAGAATAAATTCAGAAATTAAGATGTAAAATGTACCATATGAGTCTGTAACCCATGAGGACCCTTACAAGATAAGAAAACAATTGTAATCCTCATGAAAAACATATAAATGCATGTTATGATTATGTATAATCTATGGACACACACCCAAATATCACAATGGTATATAAAAACTAGGATATTCTACTGTACTTCAAAAATAAATGAAGAACACAAATACAATTCTAATGCTTCACTGTAATTTTATGAGAAGGCTAAAACACCTTCAAAATATACATATATTGTAACCTTCAAAGTTAAAATAATGCTCTATTTATGCTACCAAGAATAAGTTTTATCTATGGAAATGATTAAAAGAAAAACTTGGTTTAATATAACAACCACCAGTTATTCCTCACCCTATGACTCTGTAATTTATATATTTTTACAAATAAATTTTAAGTCAGTAGTTATCAATCAAAATATCAGCCATGATTGTACCTTGAAACAGTTTAAATGCTGAATAGTCCTCTTTTGAAAGAGCTATAGTAAGTACAAGTTTATATTTTATTTCATTTTCATCATTCCATTCCTTAGGTTCTTTATGGTGTTTTAAAAAATCCATAATATAATTCTATGAGAGTTAACATAATAGACTGTAACAGCTGTTATGGTCTATTGTGTAAATAAGTAATTACAGAATTTACAGACTATCATGTAAATATGTAATTATGGACTTTTTAAAATGTGCATTATTTACTCGATAGTCTATCGTTTACATATGTAATTATGGACTTTAAAACATGTATTATTTACTCAGTCTGTAACAGCTTCTTGGGACAGAGTCATTCTGGCCTATCAAGTAAACATGTAATTACAGAAAATTTTTAAATATGTATTATTTATCTGATAGTGCTGCTACAGATTATCACATCCATATGTAATCACAGATTTTTTTAAAATGGTTATTATTACTTTGTATAATGCATCTGCAAGTCAACTCGGAGACTTTCCATTCATGGATCAGTTATCCAGAACTAGGCAGTGATTCCATTGTATATAATATTCACAAATAGTGTTTTCTGCAAGCCACCTAAGTAAATTTTCAAGTTTCCCAAAGTTAAAGAACAGACCCCAAAAAGAACATCATTTTGAGAGAAAAGGATGCTTTTGTAATAGTCTCTAGCTTCAGTTTCTGTATTTCATTTTTCCATAGTTATCTACATTACCATAACATTTACTTTTACAAGCCAGAATCTCTTACCATTAGTTTTTTAAGGCAGTATATCTGGGATTAATCTCATTTGTTTTCTTCTTTCATATTCAATTATGAATATCTTAGGATGACAATGTAAACCATTTTCCAATTTCTGTGGTGTAAATACTTTCACCAAGACTGATTCAAAGCTTTCAAAGGGATTATCACTTAACTCAAAGTGTCACTTAAATGCCAAACCATAATTTCTAATAGGAGCCAGTTTAAGCACATCACTACCTATTAGGCCATTTCACATTTCAATGATTGACTTGTGGTATCTGAATCTTATTTGCTGTAGACTCTGAGACAGTTAGGAACAAAAGTCCAATGGCTACAGGCACATCAAGTGTTTCAACTTAAAATTCAGTACATGCTCTCCATTAAGAATGAATAAAATTTCTGTGGTCACCTCTTCCTTGGTTTAGAGGATGCCTCAACTTCCTCTTAATTAAGGGTGTTAAGCAGCACTCTGAGGTTGGGAGTGGGGAAGGCATTGTTTGGGGTATCAGATAGAAGACCAATCTTGGGGTGACTCATTACATTTGAGGTACATTCATGAAAATGGTTTGGCAAGAATGTTTTAAAGGTGGTTTAAGTATCAGATGGTAGTTGGGCTGGAGAACTTTAAGATCTATTCTTAAAGGCAATGATGCTGTATTTTTGTGATTTAATAAATAAATGTGATAAAAGTTAAATACAGGGTCCGAAAGAAGTAATGCTCTTTTTAAAGGAGCTATGTTAATTCAGTTATGTTACAGAATTACATGCTTTATGATTTTGGTATAGATTACCAGTTCATAAACAAGGGGCGTTATTTGTGCCGGACCCTGTATCTCACATTTCAAGAAGCCACCCACAGTCTCACAGTTGTATATTAACAGATTTAATTGCCATTTTTAACTGAGTAATAAGGTGCTAACTCAGCTAGGTAACTCTGAAAGATAGACCTTCAAGAGAAATGCCATAATAATGAACTTCAAATATTGCTTATACTGAAACTAAGGATGTTAAAATTGTGTCTTTATTTTAATAACAGACCTAAAACATTGTTCTGAACTGAAATTCAGAAAATGAAATTTTAAAAAACTTTGTTTTACTTGTTTATTCCAGATTTTTCAAAAGTTATGATTAAACATGTCTAGATAAAAATAAATATAGATAGTAGTTCCAGTGTTATTATTTTGAATACTCCTAATTTTCAATTTAGGGGAGAATATACTGATCTTCCTATAGAGTACAGACAGGGGATCAGTGCACATATATATGATTAATTCTCTCCAAAGTAGGTAGTGTTAAACATATCAGACTGTGTGGTCAGTTATAATAGGTTGTTAAGGGCAAAGAGCTTTTGAGAAATTTCCATCCAAAAAGAACTAGATTTTACATACATTTGTTTAAGATGCTTATAAGACTGTATTTCATTCACCACTCAAAACACCCTGGAAGACACGACCTTACATACACACTAAATTTTAATTATGTGGAGGCTTTATCAAGGTCTAACACCATAGGTTGCATACCTTCAGGGAAAGATTGTATTTCCCAATATTTAAAATCCCCATGTAGAGCATAACACAAAATATACATTACATTAGAGTATCACATGGCCAACGACTGACTAGAGCATTCCAGGAAGAGGGCAGGTGCCGCCTGCCAGAGGCTGAAATTTAATATCCTGCTATAAAAGCCATAGGAGGCTCCTGTTCATCTGAAACCTAGAACCTATAATAAAAACAGTGAACAATTCAAAATTGGCATGCTACTCGTACCGGCTGTTTATGTGCCAGGATTTTTTACCATACAAGAGTTGCAAACTGTGTATAGTCCCCTGACATAACTGTACTCTTCCTGTTTGTAAGGTGGAATTGTGGGTAGCGAGGGATTTATTATATAGAAAATTCTCTGTTCTTTGTTTTAAGGAAATAAGTATAATATATGTCCCAATGGTTCTTTGGGGAACTCACTTATTCTGAGTTTATTAAAAGACTGAACTACGTAATTTTAGACAAAGTAAGACTTTAACAGTTTACAATCTGAGGCACAGAAATGGGAAAGGTAAGCCAGAATTTATATATGTTCATTTCATCCAGGTGTACCTCACCTTAAATAATAAATGCATCCCAGGAGTGAAGTGAAAATAAAATGCTCATAAATCAAATCATATTTTAAATTAACTAGGGATATGGTGACTTAAAGGAAGCTTCAGCAAGTTCTTTGGTAATGTGGATGACCAATTTGCAAATGATCATTTTATAAAACATGAATTTTCAGATGTAAAATTTTAAAGCACATTATATAGAGACATATATTTATCTATGTGTATATATTTACAATTGTACGTCCTAAATATTTCAAAAATCATTCAGTTAACATCAAAATAGAGGAAATACATTAATGTTTAGCTTGATCCATATGGATTTTCTGGGTTTGAATGAAAATATGAAATGTTTGCTTGAATAAAGATGGGTTAGACAACAGAAAACAAAAGTTTCCACAATTACAGTTAGTTATCCATGAAATGGGAGTGCCAAACAGTAAAACTCCATGTCCACTTGGCTGCAACAATTAGTATGGAACTATTTTCAAGGTAGGATTATGGGCAATGGAACCTCTAGGGACGAACTGTTTTGCTCATGCATTAAATCCTCATCTTGTGTGAACTTAATGAAAAGATCGCAATATGTTCTGTCAATGGTTTCTAGAACATGGAGATGTCTCCTCCTTTTTCCCCTGAGTAAATTCAATGAGATTTGTGCTGCATTTTATGGATGGAAATGTAAAGAAAATATATGCTTTTTATTTTGTTTAGAAGTCTTGAAGATAGAGAGACTTAAAATCACATAGGGAAATGCAGTTGGTCTAAGGATGTAGCATTGACTGGATACACAATCAGTGCATTTGCAAACTTGCTGTGTTTGGGGAAAACATCTAACTTTATAAAATATCAAGGAGAAAGAGTTGAATTTCCTATAGCATTTTATATTAGGCTGTGAGCTATTTTCAACAGAAGCTTGGTCTGCTCTAAAAAAGTTTTTATTTATTATTCTAACTAATTTGAATTCACAAGTATGGTCTGCTCTACCCAGAATAAAGACTTGCTATGCACAGAAATGTTCAGATGCTGTAATACAGTCAAGTATGTGCTTATCTCATTTTCATAAAAGGGAGACTATTTAGGATAGCAAATAAATGCACAATACTAAAAAAGCAACAAAAAGCTCAAGGTAGAATAGATAGGGACAGAAACCAGTCACTCACACTTAGTATGCATACCAGTAAGTGCCAAGTCAGCTTTTAGGCACCTCTAGCATACCCCCACCCCTCCCTATCCCTCACCTTAGGTACATCAGTGAGGAAGGCTTCTTGAAGCTGAACAGAAACTCAGACATCTGCTTGAAGCCAAGGGCCACAGAGATATCCACCTAGTCAGGTCCCTCCCTCCCCGCCTCCCTACTTACCTTGATCCATATCTTAGATAGGACCAAATTTGTTTTCCCTCTAGGTTGTTGAAGAGCACATGACCTTGAGATTCCTGGGACCAAAAAATATTTAGGGTCCTAGCAAACAACTCAGGGAGGCTCTTCATAATGAACACCAGTGACCGAGTTACCTTAGTCCCTGAATTCTGTCCTTACCTAGAAGCTAGACATCAGAAAGTTTTGGACTCTAAGCAAGTCTTGATTCAGCAAGGCAGAGTGTGTTTTTGTTTTTAATACCACAGAATTCTCTGGAAGAAGATCTTAGAGATAATTTAATAAAATCCTTTCACTTTAAAGTTAAGAAAGCTAAGGCTTAGAAAAATTGAAATGATTTGACAACAGTTGGTGAGTGGCCCAGCCAAAGGTAGACCTTCATTCCAAGGCAAAGGAAATAACATTTATTATGCTAAGTGTAAGGTAACATAAGTACCATATTTAATCCTCACAAATCCCCTAAAACACACCCATCTTTATTGTCCCTATTCACAGAGGAAAGCAAGTGAGACTTAGAGATGTTGACTAGCTCCAAATCGTATACTTCTCTGGCAATATTCACCAAATGGCTCATTCACCAAATGATGAATTTAAGGAATTTTCTGAATTTACCAAGGACTTGTTTCTTTAAACTATCACATTTACAGCAGTTAATATTATCCCTCATAGTTAAAGCTTTGAAGATTATTTTTAAAGTTTTAGTTGACTTGTTTTAATTTTGGCTTCATGGCAACATTTTTTAGGAATTTTAATTCGGTTTGTATTGGTGATTAGTATATATCAAATCTGAAGTCCCAATTACATGGTCCATTATAAAAATCCTTCTGGGCAGTCCTACTTTTTTTTCTTTACTGCTTATCATAACGATGTTGCCTTTCATCTCAAACCCTGCCAACTAGTACCAAGTTAAAATAACAAAGAGAAGTCATAACCTTTCTGCATTTTATAAAATTTCTAGCAAATTAAGTTGCAGGAGATGGTTCAACAACCTTTAATGATATTTTGAAGGTTTAGTTCAATATCGTTTTGTGTTAGTTTCATTTTTGTTTGTTTTGTTTTTGTTCTAATTTTGCCATAGCCCTTTAAGCCCAGCAGCTCTGTAGCACATTTGTCAGTTCAAGTCAGCTAACTGTCATTTCCTGTATGCTGTATGTTTTGGACACTTTAAAAAAGTTTACAATATATTGTAAATAATCCATTTGACTTATCCAGTTAGCAAACCTATGAATCAAAAGAGTACAAAAGGGAATTAGGCAGATTAAAAATGAGTTGGATGGCAGAAACTCACCTTATTCTTATGATTTATAAAAGTTCTTGATTTTAAGACAAGCATAACACTGTGATTTAAAAAAATATTAAGTATAATTCCCAAAAGTCAGAGACCAACACTCAGAAATCCTGGAGCACAGTGAATTTTGGTCAGAGCCTATCAACTACTTAATGTAAAATGGCTGCAACAAAAATGAAAACTAAAAGTTAAACCAAACTAATAAACACTTTGAAATAGTCTCAAAGCTACTGTGGTCTCCTTATATCATAGGGTTTGCTATAAACTTTAGGAAAGTTTAACAGAAAAGTTTTGATAAATCAGTGATTTGGCAAATTGATCATTTCACAAAGAGCTTAACATGGGAATTCAATTTCGGTGAATTAACTTTCAGAGAAATCATTTTTGGAGAAATCGTAATTCAAGGAACTTGACCTTCAGAAAGCTGTTTTTGGTGAACTGATCCTCTTCTGATCCCCAGACAGTAAGGCACAGAAACCCATCTGCCAATTCCAAAACTCAAATTCTAGCCTCTACGCAGACTTTCCAATTAACCATGCAACCAATCATTGGATATAAAGTGGAAAGACTTTTGAAGTTCCCCAAAGCCAAAGAAAACAAATGTGGACTGATTTTAGACATTCCCTTAAATGTATTAAAATAAGTACATTGAATAAAATCTCACAGTTGAGTTGAATGCAAATCTTGTACTGCCAAATGTCCCAGTAGAACAGTGAGATACAGTGATTTTGACTTGCCTAGTGAGAAAGAGCTTTCCCTGATACCAAGAACCTTAATTTGAACAAGACTCAAACATTTATATTCATATCATGTGGATCTGTCTGGCCACAGTTAATTTGAGCATGTCACTTTATTCCATGTACAGAATATCTAAAGCTTTAAGGCAGACTCAGGGAGCCTTTTATTCCTGAAACACAAACACACAATGCTCTCATTAACTGGAACTTTCACATCTGCACTGAAGTGAAAATAGAACCTAAAACTCTGTCCTACCTAGTGTATGTCAAATAACACAGATTAGAGAGGCTGTATTTGACAATGGCATTTCATTCAGACTTCAGAGGGAAAGAGTTGGACAAGTCATAAACCTGCCTAACCATGAAATAAAAATAAATGCAGTGATGTTTAAAAGATACACTAGAATTAGAATTTTAAAAATACTTGATAAAGACAAGGTTTTGCCTGTCACTCATTTGACTTTACCCCAATTTGTCACAGCCATTGAAAAGGTGTGCCTCTACTACTTTAAAGCTAAAACTACTTCCAGGTCACCTGGAGCCACAGATGGAATTGGGAGTGTGTTTCCAGGGTGGAAGAGAAAAATAATTATTTGGTAGCATCTTTAGGTTGAAATAGTCTAGGCCAGTTCTGTGCACAAAATATAATATAAGCCACATACATAATTTAAAATTTTCTAGTAGCTCCATTGAAAAAGTGACAAGGAACAGGTGAAATTAATTTTAAAATATTTTATTTAACCCCTAATATATCCAAACTGTTAGCACTTTAACAAGTAATCCATATAAAATATTATTAATAAGGTATTTTACTTTTTTGTAATTAGACTTCAAAATGTAGTATGTATTTTATACTTATAGCATAACTGAATTTGGGGTGACCACATTTCAAATCCCTCAGTAGCCACATATGGCTAACTATTGGACAGGAAGCAGGTCTAGAACCACAGTCTCACTTGAGAAGGGAAGGTACTTTAAAGGAGTAGAACTGGATGATTCTGTCTGGATTACACTGGCCTGAGGTTTGTTTATTGTCAATTCTGAATGTGAGACACTATGAGGGTACAGGCCAAGAGAGCGCAATTACAAGTTCACCAAACTCTGGGCTGCAATGCATATCCAGGTTAACATGCTATTAATATTTCCCAATTGTAAAATGTTTGGGCTGTCCCTGGTTTTCTGAATATTTTTCTTTCACATCTAAAGCCAGGCAGAGAAGAAACACAGGCATCTTCTCTTCTGTGCATGCCACTTCCAGTTATCCTTAGCGTTCTACTCCATCCCTTCCACTGGATTATCAAGAGCAGACATTGTCCAGCACGGTTTCCCTTCTATTTGCCTGTGCTGCTCTTTCTCCCTTGAACACCGCTGCTTGCATCTGCACACCTCCATTGCCTGGCTCCTGATGTGTGGATATGAGTCATTTGTCTTAACACTGCCAGCTTTGCTTGCTCAACATTTCAACTGCCTAGGACAGAAGAGTACATGATCTCCGTATTGTCTATAAGCTCTACAATCACAGTATCCATATTCTGTCCACCTATAGCAATGACAGAAACTAGCGCAGTGATTCTCAGTCACCCAGAGGTAATTTCAGACCACTGATGTCTAGAACACAGCCAAACCCATTACCTCAGAATCTTATAGGTAAAGTCCAGGTATCAGTATTTTAAACTCCTAAGGTTAAAAACTACTAGAGAATCACTAGCATTTTCATGCTTTCCTTTCTGCATGCTCTTGGTCATAGAGTTCCTTTGTCTGGGCTACTGATCTGCATTATTATTAATAATCTGTTAATTATTAACTCAATTGATTGGTATTAATGAGGTCAGAGATTAGTAAATGATGTTCCCCTGCCAGATAACTTTATTCTACTCTGTTGGCAGTACCATGATGGCATAGTTGGTCCCAAGAACTAGAGTACTGTTATTGTGAAATACTATTTCCAACACTAAAAAGGCAACACAAAACACAGGCCTTGCTGTGAGTCATTGTGCACAGAAGAAAAGCTACACTGATACCATAAGGATTGTCAGCCACGCCTCCTAGCATTTTGCATTCATCTTCTTGACTCACAGATCAAAATGAAAACAGGGTATTTTTTCCAAAGGAAAAGAGAAGAACCAGCATCCAAGAAGCCACTGTACATTTTTGCCTTGCATGTATAGTCACAGACTAGGTGCTTTATAAATTTGAAATTTTTAAATGAAAAAATCCAAACATGTTTTAACTGTACATCATCAGTTTTCGAAAAGGAAAAGCTATTTCATAATTCTTACCACATGTCTTTGGGCTAGGTAAGAATAGAGGGAGATATCCAAACTTCTAGTCTATCCTTTTAAGATATCTTAGTTTCAAAACTGTTGATGTCTTTAACTTTTAAAAACATTTGCTTCCTTGAAGACAGAAAAGAAGAATTAGATCTTTTAACATGAACTCAAGTAATAAATTGCTTTGTAGTACAGCAGTGCACATATCACTAAAATGATGATGTGTTTCTTTTTACTAGTTTTCACTTTGGTCAAAATATGCTGCTCTATACTTCTCCAAAAAAAAAAAAAAAAAAAAGACTATTTGGGTTTAACAAATATATCAACAAATAGCTATGGAGTGCATAATCTAACCAAAACATTCTAGGGTTTGAGAGGCAAAAGTGTATGATATCGTCAAAGGCCTTAGAACCTGTCTGAGGAGATTAAACTTACATTCTATAAAAAGATAACTAAAGTTATGAACGAAAAATAATAAAAGCTAAAATAGTAGCTTTAAAGAATTCAGAAAAGAGAGATTGCTCCCTTCCAGCTGGGATGGGTTAATGGAAGGCTAAATAGAGAAGCGAAAGGTTTCACCTTAACCTTGAAGGATAAGCAGGAATTAGATCATTAGCCCAGAAAAAGAAACTCTATGACCATGAGCATGAAGAAAGGAAAGTGTAAGTTGGGCTCAAAAATAGTAATGAGACAGGTAAAGAGATTAATGAGACAAGAGTATTTGACCTGTGTCAGGTGAAAAGTTCCGTATCATCCAGGCTTAGATCCAAAGGGTTAAGGACTATGAGCAAAGAAAAATATACATAAATTGGATGAGTTCTCCTGCTCTCCAGGGACAGGGTAAAGTGAATGAATACACTATGTTGGTACCAGAACTGACAAAGATAAGATAGGATAGGGCCAGAATGATGCACCTCAAGGCCAGACTGAGGATTTTTATTTTTAAATTTTCTCATAGGTAATGGGAAATTGATGAAGACTCTTGTTTATTTGATTGCTTGTCCATTTGTTTTAAGACAATAAAAGTTATGTTTTTAGGAAGACAAACTTTAAAGCCAGATAGCACAAACTGAAGTGCAACAAAACTGGAGGTGGAAAGAATGGATTGGTAGAGTGAGGCAGAGAAGCTGATCTGAATTGCAGCAACAGAAAGAGATGTGTCCAAGAAATGATGGAGGAAGAATAAAAGGCAGGGCTTGGTGATGAATTAAATCTGAGAGGTGCCCACTGGTGCCCCATATATCAATTCCTGGCACCTACTTCTTCACACTGAAGCCTGCTTGCTGTGAACGCCTGTGATCTCTAACTGAGGTCTTCAGCCTGGCTGAGGGAACATGCTTGGCCAAACCAGAAGTGCCAAAGAGAGAAAACCCTTAGAAGCCACCTGAACCATTAAGGACAGAGATAAATGCTGCTTATTCCTCACCCCTCCATTAGAACAACTCGTTTTGCACTATCCCCCAGTGGGAGTACCCATCAGTATCCCAGAGGCCAGGCCACTTGCTTGATAACACTCCATTTCCTTTCGTTGTTTTTTTTTTTCATTCCTTATCTCCTCTCCAAGCTTTCTTATCAGCATTTCTTGGTATCACTACCAAAATAAACCTGTGGCATTGAGATCCTTGCCTTGGTGTCTGCTTCTAAAGCAACCTAAATTAACAATTAGGAAGAAAGTAGAATTAAAAATTAGGCAGAATAATCGCCCCCCAAAGATGTCCACATTCCTAATCCTAACAATCTGTGAATGTGATACCTTCTGAGGCAAAAGGGACCTTAAGGTTAATTAAAGACCTGAGGGGCAGAGACAATTCCTCTGTGCCAAGTCAAATCACACGAACCCTTAAAAGTAAAGGCTGTGCCCAGCTGTGGTTAGAGGGAGCCATGACTATGAAAGAATGCACAGCAAGATGCAACTCCTAAGACGGAGTTAGGGGGGCATGAGACAAGGAATAAGGGTGGCGCCTCTGTAAGTTGGAAAAGGCAAGGAAATAGATTTTCTTCCAGAGCCCATAGAAAGGAACACAACCCTGAAGACACCGTGATTTTAATCCAGTGAGATTTATGTCAGAGTTCTGACCTACAGAACTGTAAGATGATAAATTTGTGTTGTCTTAAACCACAAAGTTTGTAGTGAGTTTTTAAATGGCAACAAAACACATATACGCTATTCTTAAATTACTGAAAACCTAAGAGAGTCATTAAAAAGTGAAGGAAAACAGAAGACATTGATGTTTCAGGAGATGTTGATGTGAATGTTCAAGATGCTGAGTTCTTCACTGTATGATATTCTTCGAGATTCACGGAGCCTCTGATATATACGTAGTATTATTCTTCAACTAATTATAAGATAGGAAAGCTGTCTGGTATTTGCCGTGTTGCGTTTCATTTTAGCCAGGAAGTTACTGTCATTTAATCAGTTATGTTAAATCATACATGATGCCCTCAAGAAATATAATTTTCAAAATGTGTTGGTATAGGAAACTATGGCAATTGATAATAAATGCCATTGTCAAACTCACTTTCATTTTCCAGTGCTCAGTTTCACCTGGGCTATATTTAGAAGCTTTCATTTGGAAAGGAAAAGCTCTATGACAAATGTGTTACATAAGTATATTCTTTGGATTTAAAATTTTCATTGAGTTTTGACAACACACATAAGGGCTTGATATAAGAATTTTGACACATTAATTCAGAGCAAGTTAAAGTAACTTCCAGTGCTTTGTTGGAAATATATAATCCTGGACACAGGTTTATTTGAGTGTGTGGTTTTTGCTTTCAAACTCTATACCTTTGGGAATACTGTATTCTGACTGTTTTACTATTTTAATCCTGCAGTTTTGCTGGATTTCTCCATTTTTATCAGCTTCTGCCTTTTCCTACTCTGTCCATCCACTCTTTGCAACCTCACTCAATCCCCACCTGTCCCCACAAAACACATACAATAGGGACACAATAGAACATTAAAAACTCTAACCCACTGGTGAATGGGATTTGGCAAGAGACCGAGGTTTGCTGCTCCTATGCAAAGAATTCTGCAGTAATACCCACACCTCCATCTGACCTCCATGTCGTGAAGACTCCCTGTGTTTCTGATTCATCTTCTGCCTGCCTGGCTCTGGCTGTGTACCGGTAGTAATCGAGCCCAATTGTGACCAAGGCTATGGCTTTGGCCTCTCAGTGAAGTTAGGGCATCCTCTTACCCCGACAAGATTCTATCCCACTGACTCTTCCACCGATTGGCACAGAACTCTCTGATATATGCATCTGGAAGCCCACTGATGACGAGAGCTGGTGCTTCTTTGAAACTCTGCCTTCTTTTAAAGCACATTAGCCTTGCTCTGTGGTCCTAGTTTATAATGTTGCTTCCTCTCAGGTTAGTAGGAGTGAAGATGGGGGAGAATCGTTTGGTTTCCTCAGACTCAGAGTCATAGCAGCCCCTCACTCATGCTCCAAGACTACAAGTACAGCATACCTCAAAGCCACCTTAATTAAATCAGATTTTTATTTAAAATAAAACCCTTATCTATCAGCAGATTGTCAAAGCCAAATGTTTTGCTTTTACTTCTCCCTTTCTCACAATATACCATTCATAATAAAACAAGCTCTTGCCAAACAAATTTTAAATAACTCACTTTATATGTATGCATTACAAGTATAAAGCCTACAATCTTTTGCAGCATTATAGATTCAGTGCAATCACATTCAGTGGCAGGACAGGACAAGAAATGTTGCTGCTTTCTCTGGTAGGCTATGTAGTCCAGTGTTTCAGAGAGGGCTCTGCTTACAGCACATCCTCTCATTCTGCAGATATGATACCAGATGCACAACCCCCTGCAAAAAAAAAAGAGAAACCTTCCCCTAAATACCAAGGTAATTTGTAGAAAGGCTATACTGTTAGAAAAGCATTTTGTCTGAGCTTAAGAAAATGAAATAAGGGAGAAAGCAAGAGTAAAATACATTGAATTTCAAGTAAGGATGGGCTAAAACACTTTAAAGTCAAAAATAATCTGTGTATCCTAGGGCTTGGGGACCCTCTAGGGTCCTAGCTGATCACAATCCTGTAGCCATGTACCCGTTGGCAAAGGCTTTTAATGCTGACAAATGTGGCTAGTTCTGGAGACAGTTACCATCCACAGCTTTTATTTGCTATGGAGTTTTTAATGTACTTAATGCTGTTTTAATTCTGTTTCCACAAAGATCCTATTTTCTCTGAGACTTGGGCTTGTGGACTGAGGATTTGTCAACCACAGTACCTTCAAAGTGCATCATCCTGAGACATTCTTTGTTAAAATTTTCTGTTATGGCTTTTTCATCACCTTCTTTTTCTTTGCCCTCTTACAATCTTGCCTTTGATCCTAACCCCTCCATCAACACTACCCACCCTTAAGTCATCATGATCTCCTCTTTGCCAAATTCAGTGGCCTCTCATGATTCTGGGGACCAATCCTTTGTTTTTGAAACTATCAGGCTTCCTGGACACCCTTGATTTTAGAGATATAAAAATATCCTAATTCTTCTGTATTTTTCGCTTGAAAAAGTCGTGGGTTTGTTTTATTTTTGTTTTCATTTTCATAAATGTTTACTAAATAATATATTTAAAACTCTCTACCAGAAATTACTGCTCCTTTTGCAACCTGGCTGACAAAAGAACAGACTGAGTTTTGAATAAAATTCCATATGAAGCAAACACTCCATACAACTCCTAATATATCATGATTGGGAGTCTAAATTTTGCAAGCTCCTTAAGCAGTTTTCCCAGCATTATTGATATATTGATTACAATGATGAGATTAAAGAGTAATCACTGATGATATCCATTGCACAAAGATTCCAACTACCCTAGAATGTTCCAGAATTTTCAGAAAGGCCAAGAAAGGAAACACACCAAGGATTTAATAATATGACTGCCTAGAGATGATTACTAACGTAAGTTGATAACAAACGTGTGCCTCTTTGGGGCCTAAGATTCACACTTCTTGGTAGACAAAGTCTAAGCAATTCCTAGCCAGTAAGTTATGCAAACAACCATGGGAAGTCTAACTATCATACATTAAATTTCACGTTCCTTTAAATGCACACAGAAAATAAGAGGGTCAGGGTGCAAGCTACCACAGAGAAGAATGCTAATTCTGTATCCTTGATGCTTATATGTAGTTTTTCATTTGGAGATGGTATTTCTAATTGGATATTTCTGTGCATGTTGCAAATTCTTCAAGCAGATAATACTTTGCATTCCAAAGTCATATACACTTACAGCACTGAATCTCCTTTTCTCTACCAAAGGGTTTAGTTAACTACTGTCTTGCGTTAAAAAAAAAAATTGGGGGTCATGATGAATATTGATTAACCTTGGGAACTAAAGAGTAAACACAAAAATAATTTCTTACTCTTAAATTCAGGTTTAACAATGTGCTAATAGCCCATAATGAAGATAGCAGCCATCAGTTAATCAACCCATTAAGTTGGGATCAGAAGTGTCAAGCACAATCTATTAATTTACTGACCTTTAATGGCTCAGTAAGATCTCTGTAACCCAAAGACTGATCTTTCTCCTTCTGTTAAAGTCACTTTGGAGGCCAATTCACTTCCTTCTAGGATCATGATCTCTGACCTGGTATGGGCAGGGAGTCAACATAAAATCCATTTATGAGAAAGTGCTTGGAGTTACTGAGTAATGGAATCTCAGTGTAACTGGTGAGTTAAGTGTCTGGGTAGAAACTCTTTATAGAAGCGCCAACTTTGTTTTTCTAATGTCCATACTACAGTGAAAATAGACACACACAATCTTCAGTGGAAGCTTCTGACTCCAGTAAGTTCCGAGTTCTTCACTGAGTTAGCTAAGGCTTGCCACCCACTCCCACTCTTAACCCTGCTCTGTGAGTAGATCTTGTTGAAATGTCAATGGGTAAACAACAACAAAACTGAGTAGGGAGATGGTAAGGTGTAGGGCTTTGCCTCCCCAGTTATAATTGTAAAATAAGTTTTGCTTTATTAAAGATGTAGTGGGTTGAATAGAAAGTTGCTTTGGTGGTTAACAAGCAAAAAGTAGATATAATTTGGTTCGATCTAATAAATGAGATCCAATCACCCAATATTTGCTACTCCCAAGGGGAAGAAGAGAAAAAGCAGGGACATGCCTTATTCCAGATGAGTCTTTGAGAGGATATAATAAAAATTATGAATCAAAAATTTATTCAATTGAATCATATTTGTATAGAAAATACATAATAATTGTTAAGAAAATACAAGTGTTTTAATTAAACATCGGGATTTTCTTTCTATGGTGATAAAGCAATTCACTGAACTACAAATTACAATGTCCAAACGGTCAGCCTTGTGATGTCAGAAACAAAGTATGATGTGTGCAAGAGAAGCAACTGGGTTGTTTCTGTTGCCCTGGTTCCCAGCAAAACCAGTGCCAAGGCTGCTTAAATGCCACCAACTCCAGTCCTGCTCTGACACAACAGTCCTTGGTTGTGATTTTCCCCCAAATAGGACACAGACAGATGAGATATATTATCTGAGGTTCTGGAAAGGGGAAGCAAGATACAGAGAAAAAGAAAACTATTAAATGGGTAGTGATTAAAAAGAAAGTTTTTTGGGAAGGAAAATTGAGATTAACTTCAAGGACCTAAGGATTCCTTTTTCTTTCTACAAAGGAAATATATCACTGTCATGCCAACGATGCTGTAAGGATCCCACAAAGGCAACCATTTTCCTGGGAAAATAGAGATCCCCCTCTGTTGTTGTTGAATTGCCCTCTGTTTTTCCCATTTGTTATCTTTGTGTTACTCCCCTGTCATTAGCCTACCTCCTAGTACCACTGTGCCAAACTTAGCACAAAAACCCTGGTCTAAAAGCCTCTGTAGGAACAAGAGGGTTCCATCGTATGGAAAAAGTGAACCCTGGGTCCAAAGGGATGAAGAAGGAGCCTTTGGAAAAATCTCACACAGACAGGGTGGCTTTGTCAAGATCAGCCTTTGGAAGTGAACTTTTGGGGCAGGTTCTCAACCTTAAGGCCACCCTCAGAGAATCAATGATGACAGGAAGAAAGGAGAGAAAGGTGGTAGGAATAGAGGGCAGGAGAAAAAGACACGTGAATGAGACAGCGACGGAGGCCACTTGACCCTAAAAATGGAAGGTGGTGACCCTTCCTGGGGCCAAGTCTTTCAGTAGCCATCTCCGCCACTCAAACTGGCGCCCGCGGGGTCACCGCCAGGCCCCACCTCCCGGGCTGCGGCGCGCTCGTCTCATTCCAGGAGGCAGCGGTGCACAGCGAGCAAGCTCGGGGTCCTCCGACAGTGCTGGCCCAGCGAGAGAGGGCCTGACACCAAGAAGCGACAAACCAGTGGAAAGAGTCCAGCTCTCCAGGCTGCTCTGCTGCCCTCACCCCAACTCTCCCCACCCCTTCCCCATGGCTGCAGCAGCAGCAGTAGTAGCAGCAAAGGAACAGAGCCACAGCGTCACCGAAATCCAAACGGAGTCCAGCTGTGCCGGGGGCAGGAGGAGGGGGCTGGGGCGATTGACGAGGGGGAGTGGCGGGGGCGGGAGGGGGGCGCCGGGGGCCGTTGGGGCGGGGTGGCGGCGGGGGCGGCGCGCGCGGTGACCGCGCCCCGGGCCCGCGCCGGCGTCACTTACCCGGCCAGGGCGCAGGGGCAGCTCGGCAGACTCCTCGGGGGTGGCGGCGGCTCAGGGCCCGCGGTCGGCGCAGCCAGGGCGCTGCCAAGTGTAAACAATCCGCCATGATTTCTTTGTTTAGCTAATTGAACCTGCCGCCGTCTGGAGTCCCAGGCGCTCCCGCTCTCCCTTCTCTCCCCTTCCCCCTTCACGCTCTCTTTTATTTATTTACTTGTCTACCCCACCCCTCCTCAGTCTTTCTTTCTTTGGGCTTAATCGCTGCTTTTAATGGAAGTCGAGGCAGTTGGCTGGTAGGTGCAGGGAGTGCGGTGGTGGTTTTTATAAATACAGGTGAAATAATACCCAAACCTCAGGCTGAGGTGCAATTTCTGAAAGAGGAGGAGGGTGCTGCTCGCCCTCCCTCTCTCCTTTCCCACAACCCCCATTTATTAGACAATCTTCTGTGAGAAGTGCCAGACAAATGTGGTACAATACCCAGTCACCTTTCCTTTCCACCGAACTCTGGTACCCAAGTTCGCAGGCGAATTTGGGACGCAGCTAAAGAGTCAGGTTCTTCTCTTAACTTTGAGAAACCTCAGATGTAAGTGATGTTTGACTGCCTAAGGGCGTGCAAAATAGTCTCCACCACTCTGGGGAGGAATAATCATAACACAGTGTGCTCATCAGGAGGGATGACCTATTGGCGTCAGTTCAACTCCCTCTTTAAGAAAACACCGGATTTCTCTCTCGCCCTCTCTCTTTCCCTCCCCTCCCGTTTCCTCCCCTCCCCTCCTCGTTAGACTCTTGTACGTCCCTGCTCCTGTCCCTGTCTCTGTCTCTCTCTCTCCCCCCCCCCCCACCCCAAACTAGCACCCACACATTGGAAAGCTCCCAGAAGAGCTGAGCATTTCAGGCTTACATTTTAATTTATTGGTACTACTGTTGCATAAATATTTGGGGAACGGTAGACTCTGAGCATATATACTAGTACTGAGTTTAAAACATTGAGGAAATATTTAGGTTCTGGTGGGTAGGAAGGCTCTGCACTTCTTTTATGTGTGTTTCGGTAGGTAGAAAAGTATTTGATAATCAGTTTTCACTAAGAGTTAATGCAAGCATCATTTAGGTCCTGTTCTAGGCAGATTTTATGATGAAATTCAGGGTAATCCGTGGAAGGAAAATCTAGGGTTATGACCTCATTTATTTAAAAAATTACTCCCTCAGTCTCACTGCTATTTATAACCACCATGTTGATGACACCAAAAATGATTCAGTATTTTAATTCATAAGGATTGGAAGTCATCTACATCCTGCAGTAAAATGGTGCCTAAGTTATCATCAGACTTAATCTCATTAAAAGCAGTTATTTCCTTACCTGTGCTTAATTCTGTGTGGGAAGAGCACTGTTGAATGAAAAAATGCCATCGCAGAAGTTCAAACCAACCATATACATGTAGGTCACATAACATTGATTACATGGGTAAAAGGACCATGCGATCCACACAAGAGAGGTGAATAACGAGTATTTACACTATAGGCCAGTCAGTGCAGTTGTTTTAACCACTAAGTCCATTAACAGGTGTTCAAGCATTCTGATTATATATAAAGAAAACAAGATTATATTGTCAAGCTATAGAAAAACCCCCAAATGTCCTATTTACACATGGGTTTAGTCTATTCCCTCACGAAAGTTTAACTACAGTTACAGTCACGTTCTTTTCCATACTTATGATATTCTCCTTTATACCATGCTAAATTTTACACATTTGCCCATGTTCTAACTTAAATCTGACCTTAAAAAAGTCCACCTTATTATTTAACCTTTTGCAATGATTGTGCCTTATTTCTCTTGGCATCAGATATGAGACTTCTGAGCTTATGAACGATGTGATCAAGGTCTTTAAATAGAGGATTCATGTACTAAGTATACAGAATAACTTTTTTATTGCACAAAATCAGACTTAAGAAACCACCATTTCACTTGTAAAATTAGATGAAAAAACAAATACGTTCAGCATTAATTTATTTAAAGACCTGGCCGGCTTGTGTAGAATTGCTGATCCTTATTGACATTTTTTCCTAATACAGTTGAATTCTGCATATTTGCACCATTTTTTTGTTTATCCTCAAATTCATTTCATTTTCCACGAACTGAGATTTATTTTGAAAGTTGGAAAGAGATGTGCAAGTAGATCTGCTCTTGAGCCCCTGTCTCCCCTTAACCAAGTATATTAGAAAAACTCACTTTCCTACCTGTGAGTCTCCTTTACTCGCACACCACTACCACAGCCATGACGTTTCACTTCTGACATTTCTGCTCACCAAATGTGTGTGTGTTTCCCCCCCCCCCACACCCAGCAATTCTCATGACACCAGCTGGAGTTCTTAAGATTTAAAACCAATTCTGACACTATCTACCTGGACATAGTGTCAGATCCCACAAATTAAGGGCTCAGTCCCATGAGACTCCCCGGCACTCCAGATGCCAGTCACAAATGATAGGTCCCCAGGTTACCCACAACTTCTGTCTGACTTGGCAACAAATCAGAGTTCCCATGACTTCCTCCCTTTTAGATTCAATTAACTTGCTAGAACAGCTCAGAGAACTCAGAAAAACACCTACTTATGTATACCAGCTTATTATACAATAAAGGACATGATAAAGGATACAGATGAAGAGCCAGGGCAAGGTCTGGGAGGTCCCAATTACAGGTGCTTCGGTCCTTGTGGGGTTGGGATGTGTCACTCTCGCATTGTAGATGTGTTCACTAACCTGGAAGCTCTCCAAACTTTGTACTTTTGGGGTTCTTATGGAGGTTGTATCACATAGGCATGATTGGATTATTAAGTCTATTTTCAGCTTTTCTCCTTTCTCAAGAGAATTGGGGATGAGGCTGAAAATCCAAGCTTCTGAGACCAGGCTTGGTTTTTCTGGTGACTAGCCTCTATCCAGGAGCCATCCAGGAGCCTACCGAGAACAGCCTGAATAGAACAAAAGTTATTCCTGGTACTTCTATTACTTAGAAATTTACAAGGTCAAAGATGGGTCAAAGACCAAATATTAAAAAAAGAGATGCTCCTAGTGCTTGTATCACTTAGGAATTTGCAAGCGTTTCGGGAGCTCTGTCAGGTACCAGTGGCAGAGACCAATATAAACATATATTTCTTATTTCACACCAGGCAAAAATCACATTATAGATCTATATATGTGTCTCTTCTCTCCTTTATTAATTAGTAACATTCTTTAAGTTTTCATACATAACAAATAGTAATCGGGAGTTCCCTGGTGGTATAATGGCTTAGGCTTCAGCTCTGTTAATGCTGCGGCCTGGGTTCGATTCCCAGCCAGGGAACTACCCGCATTAAAAAAAAAAAAAAAAGTAATTGTATACCAGACTCATCAAAAATATGTTGACAAAATTGAAAACTGATACAGTTAGAATTTAATTTCAGGTTCTCATGGTAAATTGTTACACTGATTGCCCTCAATTGATCACACCTTCCTGTAGTCATGCCCCTGTGTAGTCCCCTCACTGACCATAAGTTTAGCCATGTGAATTGTTTTGACCACTAAGAAGTGTGATATTAAGCAGAAGCTCTATAAGCATTTGCATGTCAGGGCTTGTCCTCTTGGCTGTTCGGGTTTGAAATCCAGCCACCAATCTTTAAAGAGGTCTAGACTATCCTGCTGGAAACAGAGGCCATGTGGAGAACTAGGGCTCCCTAGCCCAGCTACTAGCTGAGATCAGCCACATAAACCATCCCAGCCAATACTATGTGGAAGAGAGTAACTGTTCAGTCAATTCACGGAATCATGATACTAAATCATTGTCGTTTCAAGCCAGTAAGTTTTGGAGTGGTCTGTTATGCGGCAATGGAAAACTGATACAGTTCTCACCAGTTCCAAGGACTAGAGTGGTACCTTTTCCCACTTGTGTACCCCTTCAAAACCCCTATCTATAAATTGTACCCTTTGTTTTTAAAACAGCTGTATTTAAATACTGACGCTTGTTCAGGACCTATCTTAATGTAAAATAGTGGAAATGAGGTAATAAGTTAGGAAAGAAAAATTACCACAATAAAAGTACAAACCACAGATTTAATGTTATAATATTTGTAACACAGTTAAATATTGATAATAATGATCAAATATTTAACAAGCTTTTAATTTATTATTAATAATAGTATTTATTTGTGTTATCTGAAAAGTCTATAATAATTGTTATGCAATTCATTAACCAATTGAAACATGTTAGTGAGATCATTGAGCTTGCTTTGATGCATTTAGTTTCTTGAAATCAGGCACAAAAGATGCAAGATGCAGTCTTAAATCTGGACTTAGGTTAAGCTTGTTGTAGTTCTTATTTTTTATGAAGGCGTAAGAAGAAAATTCTCTCTCCACTAGTTCAGTATTAGTAAATGGCAAGAGGTATTTGAGTACCTACTTACTGAGCTATTCGTATTCCTCACTGACATCTACCCAGAAGGTAGTAAGATGCTTTCTTTTAAAATCAGAATTTAAAGAATTGCTTAAAATTTTGATTAATTGCTCTTTTTCATTGATTGATAGTTTAGCTTCTTTGAAGGATCTTCATTGAATGGATCTGCAATCCAGTTGTTTTCTTTTCCACATTGAGGGAAGTACTTATAAAAGGACACTTTAAGACCTTCCAAGTGACTTACAATATTTTTGTGCACATTTTGGGATAGGTGCAAATCATTCTCAGATAAAAAGATGTGCAAAATTTCAAAAACTTCAGGCTGACCTCTTTCAATACACACTTTCCAAAACTCCCATTTTTGAATCATTGATGCAATGCTGTTGGTTACTTTAAATATAGTCATTGAGCTGTTTTGAAGTCCCAAGTTGAGTTTGTTTATTTCTATAAAAATATCTGATAAATATGCAATACTATGAAGACACCACTGACCTGAAACTTTTGAATAAGAGGGAAATGGTCGTCTTCAAAAAATATCTGGAACTTCATGTCTTAGTTCAAACATCCATGAGATAGCCACCTTACCTCCTTATGCGAAAGTAATGTGCTGTGAATGCTGTTCATTTCTTCACACAGTGCTTTAAACAATCTGGAGTTTGATGGTTGTGACTTAATAAAATTTACAACTTTTATGGCATCATCAAGAACATGTTTCAGTTCACTAAGAACTGAATGCAGCAGTGACTCCATGGTATATAGGGAGCTACTTCTTTAATTTGCCTTCATAAACCCATAAAACAGCCTGACATAGGCTTGCCTCCATCAGTGCATACACCACAATAATTCAACCAATTAATATCCTTTTCAATAAAATAACCATTAATTGCATTAAAAATATCTTCACCTGTGGTATGCTTGGTCAGTAGATAACAAAACAACAGGGTTCCCTCAATTTCATTTCCTACCAAGTCCCTCATGATGATGAGCAAAATAGATAAATCAGCAACATCTACTTTCATTGACCTGGATTCTATCTACTATTACAACTTCAACATTGTCAAACATCTCCTTATTCATTGAGACACTGTATTGTTTGAAAAAGATAGTATTGATTTTGCAGACATGTTCTTCCCCAAACATACAAAAAACAGTGTCCTAAATACAAGGAGAAATTAAATCTTCAGTTATGATGTGGTTCTTACCACATTTAGGTATGTAATAAGCAATATGGCATGAAGTCTCAAGTGCATTCTCATTGTCTTTCTTTCCTGACATCATGTATGAAATAACAGTTGGATGCTTTTATAAGCACTGAAAATAATGTGTTTCTTTGTTTTTATACATAGAATGTTTAGGTTCTAAATGTCCCACTAGTAGAGAGGTTTCATGGAACAATTGAGTAGTATTTTCCCACACACACAATACACAAAAGCTTAGGATAGTCATCATCCCCTACAAATAAAAGCTCATATTTAATATGCTCTTCAGAGTGTTTCCTTTTCTTCTGTGTAATATCTGAGGCACACACCTTTTCACTATCTCCCGGTGTTTGTTTACTGTAGCTTTAGATGCATATTGAGAAGTACTTGGCAACAGGTTATAACCCACATCATTTTGGTTTTTTAACCATTCCTGTTTTCAACCATGACTGACAGGCTTAAAAATCACTGACAATAATAACTGAAACTATGTTAAACATTAAATAAGAAAAACTACTTGAAAAGAATCACGATTAAAGACAACACACTTACTTTTACTCAGTCAATTACTAAATCAATCAGTCTGGCTACAGTTGTATTTATATGTTTGAGCAAGTTCTAGAAATGTCATAAATGAATTGTTCTGAAATAATGTGTAATGATTAGTAGAAGAATGTTTGGGGGAAGGGTTCATAGCCACACCCTCACCAATCATCCTTCGCTAATGTGGTCTAATTTTGAAGTGTCTCCATTAACGTTGATTCAAACTTAACATATTTTTGTTCCATAACTAACGTTTTACATTATTTTACTTTACTTGTTGTTGGTTGTTTTTTTTTGTTTTTGCCATTAGTGATTATTTTTCGTGTGCTTCGGAATGGCCCAGCATGTACCCCTGAGGGTACATGTACCACCACTTAAGATCCGATGGACTAGAGACA
Source organism: Lyroderma lyra (assembly GCA_004026885.1). Taxonomy (NCBI): domain Eukaryota; kingdom Metazoa; phylum Chordata; class Mammalia; order Chiroptera; family Megadermatidae; genus Lyroderma; species Lyroderma lyra. The sequence goes on along the minus strand of PVJL010001169.1, from coordinate 222,354 downwards.
TAGTCAAGTTCCTGCTGGAAATAAAGATTTATCATCAGGATGTAGGGGTGGAAGAAAGGAAACTGAAAAACTGCCTGGTAGAGCTCCGTGGAACTATTAACAGAGCTTCATTTGTCTCAACTCAGTGACACAGTTACTGAAGAGGCAGAAAAAGAGTTAACAAAGAGAAGCCTGAGGGGGCTAGCAGAAGGAGATTTGATCAGTACCTTGCACCACCTATATCCACTCCTGAAGGACTGCCAAGACCCAGCCCCTAGTGATAATTTTTTCTGTCAAAACTTCCCTAGAAAAAGGATATAAGACCCCAACCAGAATTGTCCAGTTTTTTTGGCATCTGCACAGACTGCTGGAAACTTCCCTCAGACTAACCTTCAGCTTCATTATAATGCAACTATAATAAAATGAACATTAAAGCATGCTGCCCCCACCATGGGTTCTTCTGTATGCATTGTGGGTAATGACATGTGCAGAAAAAAAACAGTTACATAACCTATACGTGTCAAATAATAACCTCAGACTAAACTTCAAATATCCTGAGTTATACATCACCTTTTCTGCTATAAGAAAATTTACCCATACTTTCCTATATAAGAAAAGCTAGCTTGATGTTTGAGGTAGCTATCTTCTCTTGACATAGCCATGGGCTTTCTCTCACTACCTGACTTTCAATAAAACTTTTCTTGCTTTACTAAACTTTTCTGAGTCTTGTGAATTCTTTCACATCTTGCAAATGACCAGGGGCATCCAAAAAACCACAACAGTTAATCCAATGATGTAATAGCCATTCTAGTGAATGTCTTTATGTCATCACTTTAAAATTACTAAGCACCTTTGAAATACACAGGCTCTGGATTTCAGCTATCCTTCATTCAAATCTGAGCTCACCATGAAGTTACAACAAAGAGTGAATGAAATTGAATCTTTCCCAATCCTTGGGACTTCTAAAAATTAGATATATTTTTTAAATATATATTTTCCCCCTAGAAAATTGTTCAAGTGAAACCAGGAAGGAGAAGAAATAATGAGTAATGCTTGAAAATTTGGGACTCAGAAACAAACCCAATACACGAAATTGGTTGTCTGACTATCTCTAAGTCACGTTATCTCCCTGTATACAATGGCTCTTGGTTGTAATTAGGCACCTAAAGACTGGGGTCCTGTGACCTTTGATTTGGTTCTCTATATTTGCTGCTGATATAAACACACACACACACACACACACACACACACACACACACACACACACCAGCTATCTAGATTACAAATGGGAGTATGTATAGGCAAGATAGTATGGATGACTCAGTATGGCAAAAGACTGAGTTTGCTTAACTCGAGCAATATTTTGTCTTCAAAGATGAATTATCTTAGACTTCTAAATGCTCAAGAGATTTAAACAACTATGAAATAGCATACATTTACAAATTAATCAAATCTATAAAGTCAATGAGATCTAAATTAACCAATTAATTTAATGTGATAATATTTTGGTCAAGTTAAGTTACCTCTGGCCTTATGAATACGGCTCTGGTGATTACTAACATTCTTATATTACCATGTGCTCAACATTATTGGCATTCAAAGTTCTGTGAAACTTCCCTTTGCATAGTGCCCCCTCACTTCATTTGGCCATCACTTGGGATGCATTAAGTTCTTAAGTATTTCAGTTCAAGGTAATTAAAGTTGAGCTAGTTAGCACCAGATCTCAACACAAATATGGGTATTAAGATGATCAAGAGTATATTTATTTTCAAGGTTAACATTGAATTTAAAATCCCACTTTGAGAAAGATTACTATCAGGTAAATAGCACTGGGGTAGCAGAAAGGAGACCTGGGTTCAAATTGTATAATGGACACTAATCACAGTTTTAACTTGACTAGGACTCTTAGACATTTCAATTTGGAAAGAGGAAAAAGGATTTTTGGTGGAAATAATAAAGTAATGTTTTATTTTTATGGTGGAATTTCAGCAGTGTGACAGCGAGGGGGATTTTTGTGGCAGGGTGTCTTTTTGGTATATCTCTTGAAATGTCTTAACTTTTATATCTACCTAGATTTAAGGCTTAACCTTATCTCTCACTCTTCAATTTAAGTTTTTTCTCTTCAACTTTAATTCTATTAAACTATTTCTCCTAAAAAAATTATGCTGTTTACTTCCAAAATAGGTCCATTGATGATGAATAAAACAACTCTTCCATCATGGTTCCCAAATGTCCATTAGGTTTTCAGGAAATAAAATTTCTTTTTCTCAGTCTTAGCAGAAGTTTTGGCTTAAGAAGATTATTTTTCAAATCTGAGGAGACTAAAACTGGAAAATGCATGCATTCTGTAGTTTTTGGAATGAGTATAATGTTCTTATATGCAACAGAATTGTGAAAAGATCCCATTCTCCTTTGTTTTTTTTTGGGGGGGAAACCATAACCACAGCATCCATGGCAAACCCAAAGAGAAGCATTGCAGGGTCTCGACAGTGCTTCTCCCTGCAGTTGGCGTAGGTAGAGGGAAGCAGGAATCTCCTTCCAGCCAGGCACTTCTTGGACCAGGAGCAGGATCATCTATGGGCACAGCTGCTGCTGTACTTAAGGGGTCCCAGAACCCAGACACAGCTTTCTGAGCCGCCAAATGAGCATCTTCCTAACTACTACCATCTAGTTTACTTTTTTTAAAGCCTGAAATATTAACATTAGCCCAAAGTGTTTTTAAATTTTAATGATGCCTTTTGGAATCCATGCTTTGGAAAAATGTTACATTTCCTTTAAATAAACCAGTATCAGAAATACATACATATATGTATATTAAAAATATGCTTGGAAAACACACTTTACTATAGTGTGCAGCTTAGTAGGAAAAATAGACCTTAGTGCTCTCAAGCTGCAGCCTGGGTTCGATTCCCAGCTACTCGTCCCCCACCAAAAAAAAAAAAAAAAAAAAAAAAGAGAGACATCCACTCTTTCATAGGTTTTTAAAAAGATTTTTAGACCATTCTTGGCAAGCTTTTGTCCTTTCAGTGATGCAGTAATGAAGCAAATCTTATCACTTGCCTTGGTGTAACCCTGCGGGGATGGGGAGAGAGAAAAATGGCTGCCACCTTTACATCCTTGTACGGGACACTCTTTACGAGTGGCCTAGCAACGCTCTCTACAGAAGTAGTAAATACTGTCTTCAGGACATGATGACGTTAATAATGATGTTCCCTTGCCCAAAAAAGTAACAAAGGTATTTCAAATTGTATTTTTATCATGATAGGGAAATTTCAAATAAGTTAGCTAATTTTAACTAACTACTGAGAATTAACATTATTATTTAAAGTAATCAGTACTTGAATAGAACATAAATCCAAGAACTAAGCACTAGGGAAGATGTATAACAGATAAGGCTTAGAGATTTGTAATTCTCAAGAACAGAAAAGGTAGAACCCAAAGGAAATTAAGTGCTGCTTTCCTCAAATAAGTACATTACATCTTCTTATTTCTTAAAATTACCCTGCAGAGCATATATTTTATGACATATATATACATTCTTGAAATCTTGCAATATTTACAATGTAGATTATATGCACTATTATAAATGAAGACTTTTTATTTCCACTTTCTGTTTTTTTTCCCCAAACATCAAACTGTTACTTTATCTTATTTCCACAGATTATATGAAAATATAAAGTATATTCTAAATATATATATGTTACAAATGCTATATCAACTTGTTCACTCTCACAAAGGCAATTAGTATGTGGTTGCCTAATAAATAAAGCTTCACTTAATATGGTCCAGCATTTCTTCAATAAACAGTGTGAAGTCACACTCCTATGTAACAACAGTTGCTAGTATCAGTGATCTGTGATATTAGTTGAAAATACCTACTCTGGAACATGAAGCACAACACAGAGAAATTATTCTATAGGTTTTCTCATTTTTGCAGGTTCTGTCCAGATTGAACCAACTGGTGCAGAAGCGTGAACTTGAGAAAGAGCAGTCTGAGCAAGCTCAGGTGTTGAGCTATTTTAGGTGTTTCTCTCTCCTCCTCCTTCTGTTCTTCCCCTCGGGTCATTTGAAAACACAAATAAAAGTGACTAGCCTTTTAAAAATGCTAAATAAAGTAGAAAATTATATAAAAGAGTAGTCTCCAAAGTACAGTGCAAAAAACGTTTTTTTGGAACATCTACCTGCAGGCACTTATTATTTTATTCTTATTATTTTCATCTAAACATAAAAATAAATTATGCTTAACTGGTCAACTACGGTGCACATGACCCCTGATGGAAGCCATGTGTACACAGGCAGACCTCATTTCAGTGGACCCCGCCGCCGTTTTGTCCGTGTAACCATCTGACACCCTGTTCAGCCCTGTTCCTTCACTGATTTAAAGTGAAAAGATGAGGACAAGGAAAGCCACGTTCTGGAGAGAGCACATGTTCTCTGTAGGCACCAGCCATGTAGAAGAAAGGCTTTCTGAGTCTCTAAGGATCTTCCACCCTGGGGACAATATTGAGAGAATGAGAAGCTGGACCTTTGGGACCATTTCTATCTTTTCATTTTTGTTCATTTACCATTTGAATAAACTTCCTTCCTTTCTTCTTTCTGTCCCAACTTCTGTTCTTTTTTTTCTCTCCCCCTTCCCTTCCTTTTTTCTTCTCTTTTCTTTCTTTCTTTCTTTTTTCTTTTTTTGGCTAATGTTACAGTGCTTAGTTTAGTCTGGGGGAAAATGATGAAATCTATGAATATAAGTCACTCTCGACACTGTTTTAACATGCTTCTATGATGAGCTCTTATAAAACACTTCCCTATCACTAAGAAAAGATGCTCATGGATTATGAATTTTGATAGCCTTATAATGAGATTAACTAAATTAATTTTTATATAGAGACTCTGAAGTTTTCAAATGAATGTCCAATCAGAAAATCTTTGAGAATGAATACCTCAAATATGTATTCAAATACATGTAAATATGTTAATATGTATAACTTATACATTATCATATTTATATGATACATATAAATGTGTATTTATGTTATATAAATATACATCTTAATTTATAAATATATAAATACATTAAATTGATTTAAATTATATAGTTATTTTGAAATACATGTTTATTTACATGCCACTGTACTAATAAATTATGCATTTTGTAAGACAAACTAATTTTTTAAAGATAGAGTAAATAAACGCTATTATTAAAATTTTTATTCTATTCCATCAATGGAAAATTCAACCAGTTTTTCTTTCATATGATGAATATACTCTGTTCCTAAAATTCTGAATATATCAGCCAAAGTCTAACCATGAAAATAGAAACTTATTTAAGAATTTTTTTTGAAAGGGAATTTCATACTAGGAGTTGCTTACCCAGGAAATAAAAGAGCTAAGAAACTGAGCAAGGGGTGGTGAAGCAGCTCAGAGATTAGCAGGTGCAAAATGCGGGGCACACCTGGGTGAGAGGATCCATGGGAGAAGAAGGGGACTAGGGGCCAGAGTGGCCTGCTGAAAATGACTAGGAGACATAGCCAGTGCCAGAGGCACTGCACAGGCAAGACAAGCTGGGAGACATGCTTGGCCTCCACCTGCCTTCTGGTCTGCAGTGTCTAGCCAGAGTCTCCCACTGGCAAACCTAGACTCATGCACCTGTCCGGACAACACAACCCAAAGGGGCAGCTCTAGCAGTGATGCATAGTAGTGCTGGGCAAAGGGTGATGACGGAGATGAGGCAACCCACCTAGTACCTGTGCATGAACTTCAGACAGTCCTATAAATATTTCTTCCATATTTCTACATCTTGGTGCATCTCTATCTATCTACCAGGAATGCCCTTCTTTCTTTCCTTGGCCAATAAAACTCCTATATGTCCTTCAAAAATCAAGTCAGTTATTTCACAAACATTCATGGAGTGTTGGGTCATCAGACCTATCAATTTGTTGTGGAAACAAGTCTATTTTGAAAACTTTTGTGATCATTAAATATATATTGAGTGAGCAGAGTACAGTAGTTCTGAGCAAGGATTCAAACTATCTGGGTCAGATCCTGGCTGTGCCACTTACGAACTGTGTGAGCATGCCTCCATTTCTTCATCTGTAAACTGGGAGAAAAAGAATATGTATTTTGTAGGATTGTTAGATGAATGAAATACATTAATATTTTACAGCACTTAGAACAGTTCCTGGCAATAATAATTTATCTGTTTGTTAAATATATGAATGCTGAGTCACTCCTTTTTCTGTGCTTCCACAGGCCTCCATCCATATTTCCATTGTACAGTTCATTCTACTGAGCTGTAATCTGCACATCTGTCATTCCTGGTAGAATATAAGCTCTTGCTAGGGAGTCCATGATTAATCATTTTTGTATTCCTAATGCAAAGAACATAATAGGTGTTCAATGTTCAATAAGTGTTTGCTTAATTAATCACTTCATCTAAACCTCCCTTGTATCCCAAATCATGAAATGAAATGATGAGTGCCAAAGCAAAGACATTTTTAAGAGTTCTGAAAACAGAGGAATTGGTTTACTGAACTTGGCATTCATGGAGGAGGTAGTATGTAAGCTTTTAAAAATTGGCTAGGAATAGACACATATAACTAATCAGAAGAGCTGAGGGAAAACATGAACAAAAGCCTTTAAGGCATGGGGGCATGTACGGGAGCAATGAGTGAAAGGAGTTTGGGTAGACATGATTCAAAAAAGTAGGTAGGATCCAAACTGAGATAGTCAGGTAGGAAGAGTCACTTGATACTGCCAAGCACTCCCAATCTCTATTTTCCTGTCATACCCTAAATGGGTAAAAATTACCCCTGTGTCACTCACCTAAGCTTGCCCAAAATTAAATATGGCCCCTTTCTTACCGTTCGAGAAAGCACACCTATCTATGACTTTTTCGTTTGTAATCCAAACTGTTTTTAGTATCAAATGTACAGATGCCCCAAATTATTCTACGGCGAAGAAGTCTTACTTCAGGTAATGGGGAACAATTGGAAAAATGAGTTGAGTATGTTCAGATTAATCATAAGGGAGATTATTGTGACAAAAATCAATAAAATAATGTTATAACAGTGTCTGGGTTATTATCATGCACACAAGTTCTCAAAAATGGATGGATGATGAAGGGAAATCAAGTTCAAGGATAAAATGCATGACCAAATTTATTAATTCAGTAATTCAACACTTGCAAAGGATTATTCCATGTTTCATTCCAACTAGAGAAGTCATTCTAAAACCTGAAAATTGAGACTCTTCTCTAAGCATCTTTGTTTTTTTCTTCCTTTGCATGCATGCTGCACTGCAAAGCTCCTGAGAGCTGTCATTTGGCTCTGACCTACTTTGAAGCATGTTTCATTTTTGGCTGGGAGCTGTGAGAATGAACAGTTCCTCGGGACAGTAAGAAATGCCCATCCTTGGGATTAAATCAAGTTTCCCACAGTGGCACTCAATGGTGAATTGGTCTCAAACAGTTTAAATCCATTGCTTTATGTGATGAGGTTGTTTTTATTGTTTGGTTTGGTAGAGAGTAGCTTCAGGGATCTCTGAGTGAGTTATAGTCCACGTTTTGGTCCAAATTACCTTTCTGCCCTTTTACAAAATTCCTACATCTCTCTGTTCCTCTACCTTCTTCATGGGATTTCTTTTCTCTGTCTAGCAGGTGAAACTTTGCGACCTCCTCTGTCTGCATTACCAGCTTCTCTCTGTGATTTGGTCTGCAGGATGGAGATATTTTTAGAACAATTCAGCCAACATATATGGTCCCTTCTGGGTACCAATTACCTCAAACCTCACGTGCAGTATAAACCCCCTGATACTAGGAAAGAATGTTTTTCTGCAATTTATGCTTCCTTATTGTGCTTGTTTTTTGCTTATTTGAACCTCAGTTGAGAAATTTTAATAGCTTCTTTGCTTTACAAAAGTATAAACAAACATAGGGTTTTATTGATATGGAGAGCTGGTATGTAGAATTTCATTATGTTGTAATTCATCAGTCCAGTACTGTAAGCACTTTGCTTGCACTCTGATCTTAATGGCTACTTGCTTTCCTGGACGGGCATGTGGCCCAGTGTAATCTGGTAGCCAGGCTACTGTATGGCTCCCAGTGAGTCTTGTTTCTTGCTATTTATGCCTTTCTGTAGTCCCCTTCCACATCGAATAATATCTAATGTTGCAGAAATAATGAAGCGTAGATTCTGGAATTATTTCATGAAAGATATTGTGGCTTCTGCCTTGCTTTCTTGGAAATCATTCACTTCGGGGAATGCTGACTGTGCCATGAAGACACTTAATCAGCCTAGTTAGAGGTTCATTTGGTAAGTTAGTAATACCTGCCGCTGAGAGAAGGAAACAGGAATTTGAGTCAGCCATCTTGGAAATGGATTCCACGAATCTGGTTAAACCTTCAGATGACAGCAGCCCCATCTGACACCTTGGCTACAAACTCATGAGATACCCAAAGGTAGAACCACACAGCCAAGCCATCCCTGAATTCCTGACTCCCTGACTCACAATAATTGTATAAGACAGTGTTTCTAGCCCAGAGGACCTCTATAAGATAATTTCTATTGTTGATGTGTGTGTGTGTGTGTGTGGTGTGTGTGTGTGTGTGTGTGTGTGTGTGTGTGTATGTATTATTGTAATTACTCCCTTTTACACATGAGGAGAGTAGCTTATCCAAGATCTTGTAAGTTAAAAGGTGCAGAGCCAGGGCTCGAATGTATATGCCTCTGATTTTACGCTCACCCTTCATCACTCTGCTCTGCTGCCCACCTATTGTTGCTTTAAGCCTCTAAGTTTCAGAATAATTTGCTAAGCAACAATGGATGCTAGTACAGGAAGCTTTTATCCTTAGCTGCAGCTGTTTTACCCGTCAAGTATCTACATTAAAAAAATTCTCTCCATTATGAGAATGAATTCTCTCCCCAAACCCTTTCTACTTTACATAAAAAAAAGATATACATTTTATTACCATGCTTTTGACCATTACAAAGCATTTAACGTTAACTGAAAGTAATTGGTATCCATGCCCTGCACTTTTCTTAGTTACTAAATTCTACTCTAACCTCTGTGACAGGTGAGGAGGTAATCGATATGGAAAAATTCAACCTCAGCCTGCTGCAAAGGAAAAGGAACACATAATATGTTACTGCAATTTTTTTTTTACCTGAAAAGAAAAAGAAATCTCTAGAAACCATGTTTGGTCTTACCCACTATGTCATTAACTAATGGATATCATATAGTTTATAGTATCTTCACAAATTTTACTATAAGGAATTAAGAGCTAAGACTTCTGGGTTCAAGTTTTAATTATACTACTTTGTAGCCTGTGACATAAAATAAAATCACTTTTTCTAGTCCTTAGCATTTTCATCTGTGAAATGAAACCAGTAAAGTCTATTTGTTCCTTGAGCCATTACTATATGTTTATTTAGTATCTTCTATACACCAGGTTCTGCACCAAAGATGAACAAGATAGGCATGATTCCTGTTTCCTTGGACTTTGCAACTTATTTTTAGCATCAGATGACTTTATTTTTGGCATCAATTGAGGCTGAGAAAGGTTCTATAAAAGGAGCCAATTCAACACCGATATTTTTTAGCACCTATGATATTAATGCTAGCTAGAAGCTGATATTCTAGAACCACAATTAAATGACCCCAAATTAATAACATTAGATCATATGTAGCTTTTCATACTCTGCAAGATGCTTTCTAATGATCATATGTGAGCTTCTCAGAAACCATTTGTGGTTGCCAGGTTTTATTACCTGGACTATCCACCCACCCACCTCTAACTCTGTTTTGATTATATTAGATTTTCTGCACATATTCTCAAATGCATTTCTCCAGAGCACTTATACCACCTGTAATTAAATAGTGAACCAGCAAATTTATTAAAGTCTGACTCTCTTCCTAGACTGAATCATAATCTAGCTCATTGCTCTATCAATAGTATTTAGAACAGAGAAGGTACTTAATATATATTTATTGTGAATTAATTTATTTTCAATTTTATATGTTTATAGATGAAGAACCTGAGGCAGGAGGTTAAATGACTTGCCTAAAGGCACACACTTAATTGCATAAGCACCAGATTTAGACCAGTAACTATACAGATTTCAATGCTACTTGAGTTAAACACGATCTCAATGGCTTTACGCCTCTTACCTTGATTCTTTTTTTTTTAAAGACTTTAATTTTTAGGGCAGTTTTAGTTCGGAGCAAAACTGAGAGGGACGTACAGAGATTTGCCATGTATCCCCTGATCCTCACAAGGATAGTCTTTCCCATTATCAACATTCCCCACCAGAGTGGTAATTTTGTTTTAACTCATGAACCTACTATGACACATTATCATCACCCAAAGTCCATAGTTTACATTGTGGTTGACTCCTCCTTGATTCTTTTGTGATTTGGTTGTGGCCACAGCAGGGATAACAGCACACTGTAACAGAGGTGTTGAGAGGAAGACAAGAGACAATTGGGTGCATAATCCCTATTGTTCAGGAGTCCTGCTCCGTATAACAGACTCTCTCAGTAAAAGAAAATTTTGCTGGTAATGAGAAAAGAAAATTGAACCAAAATTTTTTCATTTTCAGATGGGAGTATTCTTTAAATGTTAAATATAAATTAACTTGGTGGATAATTAATTCCTTTGAAATTAGCTGTATTAAACTAAAGCTTCTATTAAAAACATTAGAAAATATGGAAAACGAGATAAGAAATTTGTCTTAATATCTTGTATCTCTTATTATTTTTCCTTTTCCAATTACAGAATCCTAATGAGAGGATTTGACTGAATGGAAAATATGTCTGTATAATAATAAAATTATATTTCTCTTTCCTTCTTCAAAAGCTGACTTCTTTGTTTAGAAAACTGTATTTACTCACTTGCATTTTGTGGTTTTGCTCATGTCAATTTCCCTGTAAAGTCTAACTCTATTAAAATATACTTGCCTGTGGCCATGCCATCTTTAAATTTTCCTTAATTTGCATGCACTTCATATCTCAATGCAAAGCCTAAAATGTCTGACACAAAGTCTATACATAGCAATACTTTTGATTGACAGAAAGGTTTATTATGCATTGATATGACATCATATTTATGTATAACAATGACTTTTTGACTGACAACTAAGCAATGATAGAATTCTGGATACCTTCTATATACTATTTTTTATAAGACAAACTAAAATATCCAGATAATTGGCCGAATTTTTCAGTTTTCATACCAATTGCTTAACAATGAATACAGAAAAACACAGTGATTTAGTTTCTCATTCATTTCCTTTTCCAGTGGTAGAAAATGATATTTCATCCTGGTACAATGTATGGTTCCACTCTTTTTTTTCGTTTTAATGATTTTAAAGGTTGGCAACTCTGATATTAAATGAATTGATTTTTAAAAATAGGCATGCTTACATCTGGTCTGTGACTAATTAATGGGATTCTGCATTCTGGTCTTGTGAGAAGGCTCGTTCAGGAGGCACGGTCCATATCATTGCACACCAATGCCAATCAACAAACACATCTTTCTAGAACACCTCCCATGCAGTCAGCATTTAAGACAAGGTTCAGACACAAGAAGGACTTGAGTGCCACCAGGCAGCACACGACTGAGTGTTAAATAATGTACTAGACTGTAAGAATCCAGAGAAAAGCAAAGCCAGAGTGGGCAGAAGAATCTAGTGGCCCGCCCTATGAGAGACACTAGCTCCATCTCAACATTCACACGAACCAACTGGAAGACCTTGGGCAAGTTGCTTAACCACTTCATGTCTCCATTTCCTCCTCTGTAACATGAGCTAGAGTGACCCACTGCTCTGTGGTTCTATGACTTTCCATAGAACAGACTTCACAGAGCACGCAAGGCCTGCATTGAGCCTAGAGAGCAGATGGTAGAGCCAACACTGGGGTGAGCGTGAATGGACAAAGAAGGATACCCATTTCAGAAAGAGAGCCTGCACAAATTAGATTCTGCAATTAAAATGGTCTTTGTAGAATCTACATCTATCTTAGCTCAATAAAATTACGTAGAAGAATAATAGCACATCTATAGTACAAAGCTTGTTCCTTCTCCCAAATAAATATATAATTTTTAAAACTAGAAAGCATCTAGCTTTTTAAAACTGATGTGGGCACTGGTCTTCATCACGGTAAAAATATTAGGGTTTCTGTGTGACTTCATAGCACTGTATTATAGCCACCAGAAGGGGCATCTCAATCACTCCTCCAGGAAAAAGTTGCAAATAATATGTTTACGTTGCAGTCATGAACAGTTTTCTCAATTCTACAGGTTCCCTGAGTTGTTACATTTTCCTGTGTTCTTTACAGAAAAGGAGTAAGATGGCCCATGCTGTAACAATTTTGGAAATAATAAAGTGGGACATTAGTTTAGGCCCTGGCCTTGAAAACATCTGGAGGGATCAAAGACATTGCACTAAGTAGAGGAAACATGCAGCGCTTTGCTCACATCAGGATGTAAGCAATTGAAGACTTTTGACATTCTTACCGAAGTGACAACTCCGCTCTTTTGTCCCCTTGCCTCTTCTTGCACTATTGATACTTATAAGCTCAGACCCAGCAGCGTGGCTTTTACCAGCAGTTGTACACTGGACTAGAAAAACGTACAACTAAGCAATCTGTGTTCAGTAGTTATTTATAATGCACAGCTTGTATTGCTTTTGCCAAATAAAAGCTACATTAGAATAAACCTGTACTATTTTACTTGTAAACATTAGGCTCCATCTAGCTATGGGTATTGGCAGTCAAACTTAATCTTCAAAAGTAATTAACCAAGAAAGTGACTTTGGCCTTTTTTCCTCAAGAGAAACCAAGCCCAGCATTATACACGAAGAAAAACAATGTAAAACAGATTTCATGTTACATTTTTAGGAAAAATGGATGGATATTTCAGGTGAAAGTCATGATGCTCAAGGTTATTTATATAAACTAAGGAGTAAAATATAAATCAATACCCCATATTTTATTAGGGTTTTTTCATGAGTTATAATTAACAGTTGGGTGATGCGGGGGGGTTTTTGGTTTTTTGTTTTTGTTTGTTTGCTTTTTTGCATCCATATCCTGAGAGTAAAAAAACACTTCATAATGTTAAAGTTAAAGATTGTATATATAAATCTGACCTTCAATGATGTGGCTTGAAATTTCCCCAAATCTAGAAATTCATATTTAGGATAGACAAAACTAGTTCAGCACTTCAGAAATATGTGCTGCCATTGTCTACTGATGCAAATTTTAAAAGCTGCAAGCAAAATAATAACGATTTGTGAACCTAAATTTCTACAACAAGCACCATGGGGAGCTCCTGGAAATGCAGTGGCAGAGCACCTGCGTCACTGCTGGCCGCAGGCCACAGGCAGCAGAGTAGGGGCGTGCAGCAGCCAATAGACACAGACTTGTTCACGCACCCATGAGACACCCTCCGAGGACTTTCAGAAATACTTCACAGAGGAACTTGGCCAGGTGCTGAGTCCTGCCTCACCGGGTTGTTGTTTCTTAGTGGGTGGGGGTGAGGAGGAGTCAAATGTCCAAACAGCAAAATTTAAGTATACGTTTGAATATAACCTAATTTATTTCCACAGGCTGATGAACTCTGGGACAGTAGACTAACACTAATAAAGGTCAGCATATCCTCCCAGGCTTGAGGGACTCCAATGTGCAAAGAAGGTCACTTCAAGATGGAAGGATGGAAAAATGCAGAAGAAATCAGTTTGACTGCACCCATTACCAGGGATTGGCATGATAAGGGAGAAAAGGGCGATAGCAAGCTACTCCAAATTCTCCACACATTTCAGAACCATGAATGCTGTTAACTTTTATTGAAACTGTGGGGCCTTTTAAAAAAGATATTTAGAAACAAGATCTGATACTAATATTGGACACCAGGAGAGAAGTTGGTAGGCAGAAGGATATGGCTCAAACAACTCATGACTGGAAATAATCTTAAGTTTACATACATGGAATCTATCTACAAACTCCATCAATAAGACGATGCTGGGGAAAGTGGAAATGAAGCTCACAGAAACACCGGCCTTGGGAAATCATACAAGTATTCGCTCTGCATTTCCAGGCAAGCGTCCGTGCCTGATTACCACACGACACAATGGGCACACCCCCGCACTGCCTTCAAATCGGGGACGAAGGCTCTTGAGGAGCGGTGTTATGTGCACCCTGCCACCTTCACATTTAGCACGGTGTCTTCGCACTTCAAAGAGATAATTCCTATTTATGGAACCAAAACAAAGAGAAAGAGAAAATAACATTATTCCACCTGCTTCCAAACTGTTTTCTCAATTGTAAGCTTTTCACTACAAAACAATCTCTGTAACATTTTTGTTCTTTATAATTTGCCAACTGTTCTTTATTGTATTATATATAAAGTAAGATTATGTATTATTGTTTTTCCTTTTTTTTCTGTGCCCTCCATCAACCTTCATTAGACTAAAATTAAGAATGGCCCTATGGCGAAATGTCCTCATTTTGGAGTCTTTCATTGGTCTGTTTCTATTCTTTCTCAACTTAATAACTCAATTCTTCAGTGTCTGGGTATTCCATTGAAATAACTTCCTTATTTCATTCATGCACAAACACACATATAGCCACATGCATGTACACATGGATACACATGCATGCACATTCACACACTTTGAAATTAGTTTTTTCAACAAGGCAAATTAGAATCACATCAAATTTAAACACATATATTTCTGTAAAAATGTAAAAGTGAATGTCATTCTGAGTTCATGAAAAAGGAGGAAATGGTTTAAGAAAGAAGTTTAGAGCTTCCTAGAGGCTGAAATCTTATGATAATCATTTTCATAATTTAAATGAATCCATAATTACTAGACATCAACAGAGAACATTTATAACTTGCTAAACTAAACAACAAAAATCAGTAGCAATCAATATAGGAAAACGTACCCTCTTATATAGCTGAGATAAATTAATTTTGTTACTGAACTGTCATTGTGTTGTCCTATTTCCACTTTTATCACTTATTCAAACATACCCATTTTTCCTTCCTGATGTTTCATTGCTAAGATAATTGAACTTTGCAGTTTTTATTTCAAGCTTATATTACTTAAAAATCTTTGTGTGCATTATTACAATGAAAGGGCAAAGGTAGAGATAGGACTTATTTAGCTCTCATGGTTTATGATAGCATTGAAGCTCACAATTGATTATAGCTTTCTTAACCTCTCTTTTCCTACTCATTACCCTCTTCATTTTATAGCAGTATTTCTAGCTATTAGACTATCTTTATTTAGGAGGCACAGAAGGGAAAGACGAAGAAGAATTTGAAAAATAATATATTTTTGTTTTGATGTTTCAATTTAATGCAGGTTTGAAAATGCTGTACTGTCTAAGGTATACTAAATATTCATTAGGCAGTTTAGCTTTTACTAAGTTCTAAATGAAAATGACCCAGCAAAATCAAATTGAAATTTCATAGAGCACTTTTCAAGTATGATTCTAAAACATACATTAAACAAAATGCATTCATTTGAATGCAAGTCTCTCTCTCTTTCTCTAGAATACATACACACCCTAGGGTCTATTATGCTTTCAGTTCAATGCCTCCGAAATGTGCGTGGTGTGGATCAAATAAATAGTTCAACAGCTTTCATAAGCAAACAATCTTATGGTCTGGTATATCAACAAACCTCTTGTGCTATTTTTTTATGCTTCCCCACTTACAAAGGTTACTGCAAATTTCATTTGAATTCAAGCAAAATATTCTGCGTTATTTTCTACATAGACAAATGTGTTCAGAAAGAGCCCATCAGAATTTATCCATGTGAATCCAACAACCCTTTATGGACTTGTAGAAACATAGCAAAATGTGCTCGTTTTAGAAATCAGACTTGCTACTGGGCAGCCCTAGAGTCATAGTACTTAGAGAAGGCAGGGCTCTAGAAATCATATAGCCCAACTCTCCCATTACAAAAAAGAAAAATAAAGTAGACATGAGCATACATTCAAAATAGACTGTTTTGCCACTTAAATTATATCCTTCTTTATTTCTGATAATATGTCCTGTCTTGTTGCATGCTTGATTTCATATTAATATAAGCATCTAGCTTTCCTCTGCTTCAGGTTTCATGGTATATATTTTTCTATCTTTTTAGTTTCAGTCTATTTGTAGCTTTATGTTTAAAGTGCATCCATGTTATAGAACCTATAAATGGATCCTGCTTTTTTGACCCAGTCCAACAGACTCTGCCTTTTAATTGGGGTCTTAGTCCATATAAACTTAATGTGATTGTTTTATCTTTTTTGTTGTTATTTGCCTATCTTGTGTTTTTCAAATCTTTTGTTCCTGCTTTCACTTTCTTTTGGGTTAACAAATTATTTTTTAAATACACATTTTGTTTGAGAACAATTTTAGATTTAGAAAAAAATTATGAAGATAATTTAAAGTTCTATATATCAAGCACCCATTTTTCCCTATTATTAATATCTAACATTAGTGTGGTACACTTGTTGCTAATGAACCTGTATTGTACCTTATAATTAATTAAAACCCCACTTTAATCAGATTTCCCTAGTATTTACCCAATGTCCTTTTTCTGTTCCAGGATCTTCTCCAGAATACCATATTATATTTAGGCATTATGTCTCCTTATACTCCTCTTTGCTGTGGCAGCTTCTCCCACTTACCTTGTTTTGCATGCCCTTGATAGTTTAGAGGAGTACTGGTCAAGTATTTAGTAGAATATGCCCCGAAGGGGATTCATCTGATGCTTCATGCATGATTAGATTAGGCTTACATATCTCGGAAGGCAGACCACAGAGGTAAAGTATCATTTGATCATATAGCCCTTATATATCAAGGGTACATACTATCAACCTGACTTATCACTGTTGAAGTGCATTTCCTGGTTGAGGCAGAATGTTTGTCAGCTTTCTCCATTATAAAGTTGTTTCCCCTCACTCTCCATGTTGCTCTATTTGGAAAAAGGTCACTATGTGCAGGCCACTCTTAAGGCACTTAGAGTTAGGCTCCACCTCCTTGAAGGTGGGGAATCTACATAAATTATTTTTATTTTTTTCTGCTCAGGAGATTTATTTTTCTCTCCCATTTATTTATTTAGTCAATATTTATTTATATCTTTATGGACTCATGGATATTTATTTTAATACTTTGGATTATATTTTAATACTACCTTATTTTATTGCTCAAACGGTTCCAATTTAGGCCATTGGGAGCACTCTCAGTTGGTTCTCGAATCCATTTGCCAGTTTCCCATCATTGCGTGTGTGAGGATGGGTGAGTATGTGTGTGTGCTCATTGTGGGGTTTGGCGGGGGAGAGGAGCATTTCCTTATTCTCTACCACCACAAGATGCTCCAGAATCATCTTGTGTATTTTCTTTCTCAGTCCTAGAATCAACTATATCTCCAAGGATCCCTGGTACTTTTTATTCGAGAGTGGTATTAGAAACTAAGACCTGGGGCTAAGTGTGCTATGATTGCCCCCTCCATTGACACAGGAAAGAAATATATCTGTATATTCACCCAGATACATATATACATACACGTGTCTACAATATTTCTTTATGTAACTATCTATACATACGCTAAGTTAATGATGAGTTCATATTGATGTCACCAACTCTAATCTATTACCACATGGATCATTTTAATCTTTTCCTCTCACTCCGACAGTGAGAAACTTGGCTCCTACCATCTATCATCCAGTTACTTAATTGTTCAGTTCCAGTTTACATGTTCAGCAGTGTCCGAACTATTTACCCATGCAACTATAGGAAACGACTTTATCAACTAGAATATATTGTTTATGTTCAAATTCTTTTCCTTTTGTCTTAATAAACTCTGCTCATTTCCAAAGTTACTTAGGTCAGCAACTTTTTCCTTTTAGTGAAATTGTTTTAAACATTTGTGATAAAAATATATCATCTTGTCACATTTCTGCATTTCACACTGGGATCCCACAGTGTTCTAAGTGATTTAAAATTTTTTGCATAAATTAAAATGTACATTTTTGTGTTGTAAAGTTCTACAGGATTTGACAAAGGTATAGTGTCATGGATTTACCATTATAGTGTTAAACAAAATAATTTCACTGCCCTAAAATATCATTGCCCTGAACTTTACCTATTCAAACTTTCTTCCTCACCAGAACTCTTGGCAAACACTGATCCTATAAAATTTGCCTTTTCCAGTATCCATTTAATTGAAATAATAAAGTATGTAGCCATTTCAGACTACCATCTTTCATGTAGCAATGTGCATTTAAGATTTATCTATGTCTTCTTGTGGCTCCATGACTCATTTCCTTTTTATCATTTAGTTAATAATTCATAGTATGGATATACCACAGTTTCTATATCATTTCACCTATTGAAGGATATCTGGTTTGCTGCTAGTTTTTGGTGATTATAAATAAAGCTGCTATAATTATTCGTGTGTAGACATGTTTTTGTGTAGACATTTTCAGGTCAGTTTAGTAAATAGTTATAATTACTAAATTGTGTGATATGATTATGTTTATCATAAGAAAATGCCAAGCAATCTTCCAAAATGTCTATACTATTTTTCAGTACCACCAGCAAAGAATGTTTATCACAATTAAATACGTTAGCTCTACAGTTTTCCGTAGATGTTCTTAATCAAATTGGTATAGTCCTCCCCTATTTCTAGTTTACTGAGAGATATCATCATGCATGGGTGTTGGATTATACTAAATGCTAATGCCTTTTTGCATCAATTGATATAATCATGTGATTTTTATTTATTTATTTATTATTTTTATTTTTTTGTCTTTAGCCTGTTGATGTGGTGAAGTACATAGACTGATTTTTAAATTTTGAAGCAACTTTGCACACCTAGAACAAATCCCACTTGATCATGGTGTTAGATTCTTTTTATACATTGTTGAAATCTATTTGCTAATATTTTACTGAGAATTTTTGTATCTGTGTTTATGAGAGGTACTGGTCTTCAGTTTTCCTTTCTCGTAATGTATTTTTCTGGTTTTGATAATTAGGTTAATTCTGACCTCAAGCAGTGAGTTTAGAAGTGTTGTCTCTGCTTCATTTCTGGAAAAGATTGTGGAGAATTGATATAATTTTATGCTTAAATGTTTAGTAGAGTTAAACAATAAAAATATCTGGGCCTTAAGCTTTTTTTTTTTTTGAGGGGGAAGGTTATGAATTATTGGTTCAATTTTTAAAATAGATATGTAAGCTTATTCAGATTATCTACTATTTTTGTAGATCCCACAATGTTAAAAATTTGGTAGTTTGTGTCTTTCAAGGAATTAATCCATTTTATCTAACCTATCAAACTTATGGGCACGGAGTTGTTGATAGTATTTTTTATTATCATTTTAATGTTCATAGTGTCAATAACAATGACTTTCATTTTACTTGATATTGATAATTTGTGTTTCTCCTTTTTTTTTTTTTTTTTTAGTTAACCTGGCTTAGAGGTTTATCAATTTTGTTGATCTTTTCAAATAACTAGCTTTTGGTTTCGTTAATTGTTTTCTCTTTTTTAATTTCCTTGATTTCTATTCTTTTTGTGTGTGTGGTCTATTCTATTTTTTATTGTTTCTTTTCCTCTGCTTGCTTTAGGCTTAAATTGCTACTCCTTTCTAAAATAGTACATGTATGCCTTTTTCTAAAACCAGCATTAATATTTTAACATTTTAACATTTTATTTGGTGCATTCAGTATATTTACATTTATTTTAATTGCATCTATATGTAGAACTATTTATACCATCTTATGTTATCCTTCTATATATCTCTTTATATGATTTTTTTTTCTCTCCTTCTTGACTTTCTTTTTTTTCTCTCATTTTAGTTCCCACTTACTATTTGGAATTTCTCTTTTCTATTTCTGTTTTTTAGTTCTAACTTTAGGAAAGTTAAATTTACATACCTTTAATTTACATATAATTAATTTACACTAAAATTAATCAGTATTTCTATCCTTCTCCTAAACAATTCAAGAACTTAGAGCACTTTATTCTAGCCACCTCTCTCACAATAAATGCTTTGGTTGAGAATTTTAACTCTGCCTCTTAAAATTGTTTATATACTTGTTATATTGCTTCATATAGTTGGTATTGATTAGATTTACTCATATGCCTATTATTTTTATTGCTCTTTATATTTTTTAATCTGGTTCACTTAAAAAAAATTTTTTTTCCTGAGGTCATATCTTTCAGGACAATATGATACGTCAGTGGTAAAATCTATCTGGTTATTTTTTGGGGGGGAGGGGCAAATGTCTTTATTTTACTTTATTCTTAAATGATATTTTGCTGGCTATGGGCATGTAAGTTGGCAACTGTTTTCTTTCACTTCATTAAAGATAATCTCTTCCCTTCTGTTTTCAGTTTTTGCTGTTGAGGATTCAGGTGTCAGATTAATTTAGAGTGCCGCAAACAATGGCCTATCTACCAAACCTGAATCATCTGTTTTTTTAAATAAAGTTTTATTAGAACATAGTCATGTTTATTCATTTAGAAATTTTCTATGATTGCTTTTCCTACAATGGCAGAATTGAGTATTTACAATGGAGACTATACAGCCCTCAAATCATTAAGTATTTACTATCTGTTCCTTTATAGAAATAGTTCCCTGACTCCTGGCCTATTATTGTTTCTGTGAGCATAATCAGTCTTTTAGGGTAATATCTCTGCAATTTACTGTTCTGCAAATTCAATATGACTGTCTAGGTATGCACATTTTTTAATGCTTGTAGTTTTGGGGATTTTTTGAAGGTTTAGATTATTGTTAGTTATAGGTTCTAACAAATTTTCAAATATTACCTCTTCTACCTCCCTCTTTTTTCCCCCTTTTTAAAAAGAAAACTGTCTTACTCTATGCTTCATATCCCTAATATCACTTTTGTATATTTTCTATACCTTTGTCTCTCTATTCCAAATAATTTCTCACATCCATCTTCCAGTTCATGTATTAGCCTTCTAATTGAGTCTGCTGGGCAGTTCAATCAATCCACTGAAATTTCTACTTAATTACTGAAATTCTTATTTCTGGAAGTTCTGTTTTTTTCAAAGATGCTTGTCCTTTTTAGTATTTTTATCTTTTCCCCTGCTCATATTCAAGCCATTCTTTTATTTCTTAAACATATTAAACATGGTTATTTCATCCAGTAATTGATAACTCATGCATCTGCATTTTTTACGGTTTTTTCTGCTATTTGTTATCTCATGTAGAAAATTATCTAGCAGAATTCTATGAGAACTGTGATGGAGGTAAATTCCTCCAAAGAGAATATGCACTTGTTTCTCTCAGGTTTTTGGGGTGTATGACCAGTCCAGGATGACTTGAAACTATAGTATTATGCATTTGAGGATTTTTGGAAAAACCTAGCCAAAATAAATTGACCTAGAAGCTCTGAGGGTAGGCATTTTTTTAAACAATTTTCAAAAGAGAAGGGTTTTTTTGGTTTTTTGGTTTTGTTTGTTTGTTTGTTTGTTTGTTTTTCTCTTTTATTAAATACCATAGTTTAGGCAGTCAATTTTCCTTGCATTCTGGATAGGATGGGCGATTAGAGGTTCAGGGAAGGAGGCATCTGGTTGTTTCTAACCTACTCTTACCGTCTTACATGGAAACACTTTTGAGATCCTAACTTCACGAAGTTTTTTATTTACCTTGTAGTCATCTTATCAATACACTTAAGGAGGTGGGAAAAAATTATTCAACCTTCCTAGTTGTTTTCAGCAGAAGAGTAAGTTATGATTCCTAGTCTGCAACATCGATAGAAACAGAAGTCTGATATTCAAGTCAAAAAAAGACAAGTGATTTGATTGAGGTCGCACAGTTTTGATTGCCCAGAATAAAAAAAAAATACTGTTTAATTTACAATTTAATAGCAATTTTTTAAAAAGGTGTTCTTTAAAAAATGTTTTTAAAATTATTTTTAATAAATTTAAGATTCAAAAAATAATAATGACTGAGATAGAAGTAAATATGTATGAATATTATATAATATAGATTGGTTATTAAATAGATAGTCAAATAAGTGCGTTTAAGCCCTCGAATACTGTTATTTGGTTAAAGATTTTAATCAGATCCAAGTTCATGTCCACCTCAAACCAGCGTGCCTCAGATAAATGTCTTTGTTTCATTTACAATTTTCCCAACTACCCTGCTTCTTAAACACCCAAAGAATCCCAGCTGCTGTCCTGGTATTTAAGCCCAAGTCTTTGCCATTACTTTTACCTTCAAATCTTTCTTCTTACTCATGTACTCATTTATCAACTTTAGAAGTTTCCTTTTCTCCATCAGTCCCTTGTTGGGGCTTGGTTACTTTCTGATTAGAGTATTATCAGTTGCATTCTAGCTTTCTAGTCTCTAGCATCTACCTATAAAGTCTCTAACCCTATGTAAAACACATACAAAAACTACACACTCACTACATGCATCTTTTTATGTAAATACTTAGAGAAAATCAGGATAGTGGCTCCTCTAGGAGAAAAGGGTTCTAAAACTGAGGCAAGGAGATAGTAAACTGGGTTTGGGCTTTATATGTAATGTATTGACTTTTTAAAAAGAAATGTATCCTTGTTCTGTTCAGGCAATACAAATTAAAATAAAAAGAAAATTATTGTACTTACTGTCATAACAATGTTTTTATACTTTGGCTCTTTGTGGTGACTCTCTGTTGATCCCCATGTATTTTGGGTTCATCCATAGTTCCCTGTTTAACATTTAGCCCTTGAATTTTGTGACCTAGTTTATAGGTGAAGACTTTCCTCCCTATTTTTTCATGCTATCTATTCTCTGGCTCCAAGCAGAGAACAGTTCATTCAAGATGCACTCTCTCTACTCACCTCTTAGGGTGGGAGATAGAATACAACTATTTTCAAAAGGTTTCCCATTAGTTTCCTTTAAGAAATTTTCTAAATGTTGTCTTGAAAGCTTTTACACCTTACTTTCTTGTTCTCTACACTTGGTTAATAGTTTCTACACTGAACCTTCTCCAGTATGTGGTCAAAAGTCCTAAAATTTTCAATTCTTAATTTTTATCTTATATTCTTACAACCCAAACCTCCCTGTACTGATCATTGCCTCTATTTAACTATATCCACTTTCAACCATCAGAGTCAATGAATTATCCAGAACAAAGCTTAGAAAGATATAGAACTAGAAAATGTCAAAGTCAGATTAAGAGATACATAAGATAGAATGAGAATGTTTAACACAGAAGTTGCAAAAGAAGATAATAGGGACAATGCATTTGAAGAGATAATGGATATAAAAAGCAAGAATCCTCATAGTCAAGAAACACAGCACATCCCAAAAAGGTTAATTAAAAGTAGATATGTTACAGTGAAATGAAAGAAACCCACACACAAAGAAAAAGTTTAAATGTAGCCAGAGAGAAAAGACAGAATATCTAATGAAGGATAATCAAGTAGTCAGGTAGTTGATTTTTAAATAAGAAATAGTGGAATATCTATAAAGTACTGAAAGAAAATAACTGTCAATCTTGAATGGTATACCCAGTGGAACTTTTTCAAAAACAAAAACAAAATAAAGGCAAACAAAAGGTGAAGTATTTCATAAGTAGACCCTCAGTAGTTTACTTCAGAAAGAAGAAAAATAATCCTAGGAAGATGGTCGGAGATTCAAGAAGAATTGTTAGCAATAAAAATGATTAATATACAGGTAAATTTGAAAAAACTCTAATTGTATGAAGAAATACTGTATTAATTTTCTACTGCCATCATAACAAATTACCATAAATATAATACCCCACAAGCTCTTAAAAACTTTGTTACTCAGTGTGAAACTGTTTCAAGGACTTTTTCCCAAACAATAAGCTTTTTACTTTCTACTTTTCTACCTCTTTTTGAGCACACACACACTCATACACATACACATTAAAACTTAATGTGGATTCAGGAGGCCATCAATAGAGATTTAAGTGACAAATGACAATAAAAACAAAGGTGCAAACTTTTAAAAATTAATTTTAAACATAAACAGTCCTTTGAAAATTTTGTTGGAAATGCTTTATTCAAGAGCATTCAAACTTGTATGCTTTTGTCAAAAGCTTTGCTTTATGAGTTTTAGACTGTACACTTGTTACAGAAAATAATAAAACAAATACTGTCTCCTTTGGATGTTATATGAGTTGGTCTCTTAATCTACCAACAGGATATCTTACAAGTACTACCTTAAAAAAATTTTTCATTCAGATAATTTTCATTGTTTACTTCCATTAACTAATTTAGTAAGCAAAATAATATGTTTTCCATTCTTTTTTTTTCTGCTTTATTCAGTTACTTTAGCAATTTCTCCCCAGATGAGTACAAATGAATGAGACTCTTTTATTTTGAAATAGATCATTTTTATGATTGCAGGCATTATCAAAGTTTTATAAAAGTCTAGCATATAGCCCATCATATCTATGATGAGCATTTTTCCTTTTAAATCCCCAAAAGCAACATTTAAATTTTATATGATAAAGTAAATCATCTCCATTACAATGCTTTTCTTGTTTCTTTAAAGAAATTCAGAAATAAGCTTTCATAGCAAAAAATCTGAGTCTTTAAAATATTATAATATAGATTTGTGCCTGATGGGTATAGAAAATAAATGATAAGTGATAAAAATAAATCTTCATTGTGTTATTATAAAGTGAGTAATCGTATATCTTGAAGTCATCATCTTGGCCTTAATTTGGAACTCTTCCTTTTTCAGTTAATGATTCTGCTTTTTATTTCCCTGAGAAAATAGAAGCAATTTATATGCATCTATTACCAAAATAGCAAACTTACCTATATCTAAATCCATCTTATATTCTGGTGTCCCTGTTATTCCTAGAGATGAATTATAATAGATGTCATATCTCCTATCTAACTAAGGCCAAGGCCTCCCTAGACTTTGTCACCTCATACCAACTCAATTGCATATGGAATTGTCCCCTCTATCATCAAATTTTCCTTCTCTACAGGTCATCAGGAGAGTCATTCTTTAAACCCAGCTCTTATTCCACCTATTTTTCTCTTTCTCTGCTTCCTTACTTAGCAAAATTTCACCACATGAGACTCATCTATACTACCATGTCCAATTCTTCTTTTTCTATTTTCCTGTGAACCTACCATAGTCAGATTTTTGTCCTACTATTCTTGATGTAATCGTTTGTCAAAGTCACAAATAGCGTTCACATATTCAATGGTTTATTCTTATCCTCATTTTATTTGATCTATCAAATAAAATCTATTGACATAGAGAATTATTCTTAAAATATTTAGTTACTTAAGACTCAGAAGAATGGTGCCTTTATTTTCCTATCTCATAGGCCACTCCCTAGTTTCCCTATAGCGGTACCTCTTTGTTTTTCTAATCTCAAAACTTTGGTGTTACTCACAGCCAAGTCATAATCTGCCCTCACACTCTATGTGATCTCATCTAGTCTTGTGGATTTAGATATCATCTATCATTGATGACTTCCAAATTTGTATTTCCATTTTAGCCCTCTCCACTGGGCTCTAGATTTTTATGTTTAGCTATGTATTTGCCATCTCATTTGCATATTCAAAAGCTATCTTAAAAGTAATCGAAAAACAAAATCTTAATTACTGTCTCAAAATTTTGCCTCTCCTTTGCCTCCACAAATGATACCTCTAATTCCTCCCATTGCTCAGACTAAGGAACTTGACATATTCTTGATAAGTTATCCTATCTATCCATATTCTTAAAAAACGTACCTTAAATAATATGTCCAGGATCTAATCACATCTTATCTTCCTCCAATATTACTACCATAATACAAGCCACCATTGTCTTCATCTCCCTTAATTTGCTTTATTTCTCTTTGGAATACTTATCAGTACCTAATGTTATGGATTACATTGTGATTGTGGTGCCCAAAAAGATATTTTGAAGTTCTAATTCCTAGCACCTCAGAATATGACCTAATTTGGAAATAAAGTTGTTGCAGATGTAATTAGTTTAGATGAGGTCACACTGGAGTAGAGTTGGCTCTTAAGGTATTATGATTGGTTTTCTTATAGAAAGACAACCATGTGAATACATAGAAAGACACACAGGGAGAATGCCATGAACTCGGAGACTGGAATTATATTGCCACATGCCAAGAAACACTTGACTTCCAGAAGCTAGAAGAGGCAAAGAAGGCAAAGAGACTTTAGAGAAGGCAGAGCTTGTGGCCAACACCTTGATTTTGGACTTCTAGCTTTTATAACTGTGAGAGAATAAATGTCTGTTGTTTAAAGCCACTCAATTTATAGTACTTTGTTACAAAAGTCATAGGAAACCTAGCATATTACATATTTGTTTTATGTAATTATGTACTTGTCAATGGTCTAACTATTCCAACTGCAATATGAGCACCCTGATGACTAGAATTTTGTCATTTTTTTTCATTGCTCAATTGTCTTAGCTAAATAAGTGAGTGGTTTATTATAACTAGTAAATTCTCAGAGAATAGGTCTGAAATTCCATTCTATTCAGTTAGGAACCATGTCTTTTAAATTTGCTGTATTTTTAAAGGTTGCTTGTACTTTGAAAGAAAAAAATAATATTCAAAATGACCAGGGTAAAAAGAAAAAAATGTAACATAAAACCTGGACAGATTTCATTAATAATGTATAGAACACAAAAGTAAAAGTCAGTAAGGCACAGAAGTGTACTGTCTTCAAACAAAAAATAAAAATATATAGTGCTGAGATTGTCATTGTTAAAACTATCCTGCTACTCTAGCAAAAATAAACCTAAGAAGGATAAGCAAATGTTAATTTTAAAAATGTTTATCTTCTAGAAGCGAGGGGAAAAATGGTAGAGAAAACAGGAATGAAGGGAAGAGTTTTCTGAATATTTTATGTTACATAATTTTGATTTTGGAAACAAATATTTTTGTCTTATTGAAAATTAATTTTGAAAAGGTACTGAAATAATAGAAAACAAACAAAAGCATTTATCCTAAATGCATACCAACTGATGACAAAACTACACAAGGAAAATAGTTATTTCAAGTCCCATTATGAAGAGAGTATATTCATGGTAAAATATATTCAAAAACAAATACAGCTGCAAAAAAGTTAACTGTTGTTTATTAGTAGTAATATTACTATTATTTTCAAACTATTTTATGTATATAATAGGATAATGCAAATAATTATGTTACTACTCTTAGGAACCAAGATCTTCAGCATTAAAGAAAAAAGATACAAATATAAAATCAAAGAAGTTAAGTTAAAATCCTATCATTTTTAAAAGCTTCTGTTCACATGTGAATTAGAAGGGTGACATGAATTCATTTAACCTCATTGCTTTTTTTTTGAAGTTCTTTTTTTAGCTTTGTCCACTGAAAATGCCTAGAGGCGATAGTAAGCTAAGAAAAATGAGTGTAACAAGAGCCACTTTATGGCATTTAAAAACCAGTCCCCACTAAAAGAGACCAGGACTTCACAGGAAAACAAACAAACAAACAAAAAACTAATTCCAGATTAGAGGCAGGAATTATACAATATGAGCCTGGGATTTCTTGGATTGGAAACTAAGATCTCCATCAAGCCCCATGATGAACGCAATTGTCAACATGAAGGACTTCCAATTGGCCAGACTGGACAATTTGAAAATCAAAAAGAATAATTAATTCAATTAGTTGAAACCATTAAATGCTGTCTTATAAGTTCAAAATTATCTTTTAGCAAAGAAAGTGGTGGGGAAAGAGAACTCCAAGGTGATAGGTTAGGGACAATATCTCATTAGACACCACTGAAAGTAACTAAGCACCAGCACCTTACTCTGAAGACTGGCAATGAAAAGGAAATAAGGAAGCATCTATTCTGCCTTTTCTGTATAAACTACTTTACAGACTAATACACAGCCTTACTGATGAGGGAAGAAAAGTCTCTCTTTATAAGTAAATTTCATTAATTTGCAACCAATGATAGAATTGAAAAAAATCACTATTTTTAAACGCTAATAAAATAAGTGATTCAGGTAAAAGCCATCAATGAATGAACCATTAGGTGAAAAGTTGAATGAGAGATCAGGCTGTCAATACTTGAACCCATTGATCAATCTTAGCAGCACTAAAAGTGGGACTTAAGACATCATGTGCCTCCTAATATAAAGTACACATCACAACCTATAAATCATCCTTGCTCTAAAATACTGAACTTGAATCTAAGCAAGCATTTAGAAGTAATCTCTATGTACAGCAAATACAAGGGGGAAAAGAGCATACTAAATGACACTAGGAGAAAGCAAATAAACAAATCCAGTCTATGGGATGTTCTCCAAATCAACAGACACAGTTCCTTTAACAAGCCAAAGACAGAGAGAGGGGAAAGGAGAGAGAAGCAGGAGGGAAATACTTTTGATTATGATAGGCTTTGGGAACATTTCAAGAAAATGTCATGTGTGGACCTTGTTTCAATCCTATTTCAAAGAAAACAATTATAAAAAGACATTTTTGAGATAATTGGGAACATTTGATTATAGTACTGGGTATTAGATTATGTTAAGGAATAATTATTAATTTTGTTAGGTATTTGTTAGGATAATGATATTATAATTATAGAAGAAATGTCCATGTTTATTTAGAAAAATGTTTCTAAATGTGTAGCCGTAAAAATGACATGATGTTTGGGAATTTGATTTTGAATAATTCAGCAAAGAAAAAAGTAAAACAATCAATAAAGTAAATGAGGCAAAATCTTGACAATTGTTGAATCTAAGTGATGGAAAGGTAAATTCATGAT
This sequence comes from Lyroderma lyra, assembly GCA_004026885.1. Lineage (NCBI taxonomy): Eukaryota > Metazoa > Chordata > Mammalia > Chiroptera > Megadermatidae > Lyroderma > Lyroderma lyra. The sequence continues at coordinate 193,624 of PVJL010001169.1, read as the reverse complement.
ATTTCATTTGCCTGTATGTTCGAAATTTTTCATAATGAAAAATATTTAGGCTTCTACATGTAAAATTAGGAAGCGATTCTTCAAAGAAATTACAATTGGGTGGCAGGGCAGAAGCTAGACTGCAACATGTTTAAGGAGCAAATTGGCAATGAAAAAGTGTAGGCAATAAGATTATTAAATTCTTCTATACACTGAGCAGTTCAAGGAGAGAAGTGGATTGTCAGAACAAGTGCAGACGAGTTGAGAACAAGATGAGTTGAGATGGTGTGTGCACATGTGCGTGTGAATGTTTGTGTTTGTATGTTTTAGTTGACCAAAGAACCAAATGTGAAACATTTTGACAGTTAAAAAATCTAATAAAAAGTAATATAGTCATTATTTTCTTGCATATAAACATTTTGCGGTTTTGTTTTATCTTCTATATAGTCTAAGCATTTTCTCCCAGGTCCGCAGAAATCAAACAAGAGCATTCAGTGTAACTTAAAACTGGAAACATTTATTTTGGAGCGAAGTCCGATGTTCTCGTCCAAATGCATGACCTCCAAATCCACTTGTTCCTGCACTTCCATGCCAGCACCCCCTTGGCTCATAGGGTGAGGCTGATGGGCTGACTGCCTTCCGATCCCTCTTGCTTCCACCAGCTTACCTGACTGCCCTTCAGTCTGTCATTCACCCACAGAACCCCTTCAGTGCCTCCCACTGCCTTTGGAAGAGTAGTCAAATCCCTGGATCTTACTCTGTAAAGCTCACCACTGCCTAATTCCAATTTTACCTTTTTTGTTTCATTATATTTCGTTTTTTATAATCTTCTAAAGAACGCTTGCTCTAGTTAAGTTGTTTCACTCATTCTTGCCTTGACACACCTTATTAATTTCATCTTTCTGTACTTTTCTTCTACTTGCTGCTGAAGAACCAGCTTAAAAACCACCTCTAGAAGAAGCCTTCTAGGATAATGCCCAGTGATTGCTAGATTTTTCCCTTTCTCTGAATTTTTAGCAGACTTACTATCTAAAACATGCCACATTTCTTAACTTGTACTTTCCTAATACAAAAGATTGTTCGATATAGCGTATAATCATATATAATAATATAAACAGAATAGTTAAATATAAACTTAAAACAAACAGAGAAAAATATATTTGAATCAAAATCCAAGGCTGGCAACTGGCCTTTAGTCATCTGTTGCCTTGTATTAGTTTTACGTGATTTATGTGTCTATATATTTGCACCTTCACCAGACTATGTGCTCCTCAAGGGCCAGAGTGAATTAACATTAGAACGGGATACAAATTAAGCAGTTGGGTATATCCTTAGAGATCTTTAAAAAAGAGAACCACATGATAGACGCTCATCTCTTAAAGTCAGGACTGTTTATAATGATCCCCAAAGTACCTTCTAGTTACAATTTAAAGTAATGGAACTTCCTTCTACTAGCAAAGTTTAGTAGTGCACAGAGCATTGCTACTCAAAGTGTGATCCCTAGACAAACAGCCTTGGCATTACCTGGGAACTTACTAGAAATGCAGAATTTTGGGACCTATCCAACATCTACTGAATCAAAATCTGTATTTTATAAGATCCCCTGGTGATTTGTATGTACATTGAAGTTTAAGACTGGAATAGTATAGCTAGCTCCTATATGAAACATTTCATATAGTGCATAATATATTTCATATATTTTGTGTTGTCATATATATATAAAACATTTCAATATTGTAAAGGAAAATGTCTTTTTTAGTTAAGAGAATTAAGGATTATAGTTTACCAAAGTATAAACCGTTTAATATGTACTTTTATATAAAAACTGAGAGCATTCAAAATAAATGTTCAGAATTTTCACTGGCAGTTGAAAATGTAGCACTTGAGTATTTAACAGATATATTTTAATGTGTTCGTTGTTTTCATCATATTTTAAGCCTACATGCTAGATTGATTTTTATTAGCAAAACTCCAGCATTTTATTCAAGCTTCTTCTTAACAGTCCTAATGTGATTGTTGGCAATAAAAAATAAAAGCAAGATTCATTACGTATTCTTTTGCCTTATTTACCTATTGATAGATTTTAAATGTCAGCAGCTGTGTTCATATTTCTTCGCTTGTATTATTTAATCTACAAAACAATAGTTACATTATATTTTTTTAAAAAATTTCCCTCTAGTATCAGATTTAAAAAAAGATTCTTGGTAAAACAGTTGAAGACATCTTATGAAGTTTCAACACTCTCTAAAATGTTCCCAGCCAGGGAACCACCCAAAAAAAATAAAAATAAAATGTTTCAATTTGCCATAAGAAATCTGAGAAATGAATCTTTATGTAGAAAGTTACTGATGAAGAAAGTTTTACTAAAACATTAAAAAATGAAGAAATACATTTTAAAGTTTTACTAAAACATTAAAAAATGAGGAAATATGATTTAAAATTTTTGTTCATTTATAGCCTAGTGTGGTTCTATAAAATTTACATAATGTAACCAGTCTGCAAATGTATTCATTCTTTAGTTCTGATGGCAAACATTTAATCTTTTATTAATGTGCTGCAGGAAGAAATCTAGGCAGAATATATCCATAGAACGATATAGAATACTTCCCTGCCCTCATGGAGTTTAGAACTTAGTGAGAGAAAACAAAAACACAAACAATATAAAATTGCATATGACTATACATTCTATGAAAAAAAACCATACACACAAAACAAGCAAACAAACAAGCAAGGAGCCATGAGACAGTTTGATAGTAATCAAATGCCTCTTCGAGGAAGTTACATTTAGACTGAGTCCTAAAATAGGAAGAGAGAGCTAGAAAAATGATGCGAAGATGAGTATTCCTGAATCAGCAAAGAGCAAGTGAAAGAAGGTCAGTCTGATAGGGCAGAGCAAACCTGTGGGAGAGGGGCAGCAGATACCATGGGAGAGATGAGTGAGGGGTACATTACCAAGGGCCCTGCAGGCCACTGTTAGGCAAGTTTCTGAAGAGTGCTGGGCTAAAAAGTATGTGTGTGTGTACTTTTAAATGTTTTATTGTGGAAAAACTTTAAGCATACAAGGAAAATAGAATACAATAGTCATCATTATTTGTCTATTATCTATCTTCAACAATTACTAACATTCTGACATTTTTATTTTACCTATACTTTCCCCCATTCACCACCCCCACTGGATTATTACTTTATGTTTCTTTTTTGGTAACATTTATATAATCTGAAATGCATAAATCTGAACTATACAAGTTTGATAAATTCACCTATGTAACCCATACCCCCATGAAGATATAGAATGTGTCCATCACCCAACCATTTTTAAATAGCTTTATTGATATAGCATACATAAAGGACACAATTCACAGATTTAAAGTGCACAATTCAAAGGTTTTGGTAAATCAATTCAGTTGCATAAGCATCACCACTATCTAATTTGGGAATATTTTTGTCTCCCCAAAAAGAATCCTGGTATACATTAGCAATTACTCCTCATTCTCACCAAGCCCTAGGCACCACTAATCCACTCCCTATTTCTATAAAAAATTTCCCATTCTAGATAAATAAGTGGAATCACACAATATGTGGTCTTTTGTGACTCACTTCTTTCATTTAACATCATTAAGGTTAATCTATGTTGTAGCACGTATCAGTACTTCAAATTTTTATTGCCAAATGTTAATCCATTGTATGAATAAATACATTACATTAACAAGTTTATCAGTTGGTGGACTTCTGAGTTGTGTCTACGTTTTAGATATTGTAAATGTTGCTATGAACATTCAAGTAAATGCAAGTTCTTATGTAGGTATTTTATTCAAGTTCTATTATATATCTACCTAGGAGTGAAATTGCTGTGTGATATTGTAGCTATTTGTTTAACATTTTGAGGAACTGCCAAACTATTTTTCCAAGTGGTTGCATAATTTTACATTCCCACCAGCCATGTATGAAGATTTCAATTTCTTCACATCCTTGCCAATACATTATTGTCTTCTATTACTGCCATACTAGTAGGTTTAAAGTGGTATCTCATGTGGTTTTGATTTGCATTTTCCTAATAGCTAAGAATGTTGACATCTTTTCATGTGCTGACCATTCATTTGTACATCTTTGGAGAAATGTCTGTTCAAATCCTTTGCCCATTTTTAAAATTTGGTTATCTTTTTGTAATTATATTGTAAGAGGTCTTTATATATTCTAGATGCAAGTCACTTATGAGATATATTATTTGCCAATATTTTGTCTCATTCTGTGGTTATCTTTTCACTTTCTTGTTGGTATTTGCAGCACAAAAGCTTTTACTTTTCATGAAGTTCAATTTGGCTGCTTTTTCTTTTGTCATTTACACTCTTTTTTGTCATATCTAAGAAACTATTGCCTAAGATCATGAATATTTATTCTTAAGTTTTCTTCTAAGTGTCTTATATTTTTAGCTTTTATATATAGGTCAAAAGTCAATTTTTAGTTAAGTTTTATGTATGGTATGAAGAATTGGTTCAGTTTCAAATATTTACATGTGACTATCCAGTTGTCCCAGGATAATTTGTTGAAAAGATTATTGTTTCCCATTGAATTTCTTGGAACTGTTGTCAAACATTCATTGAACATAAATTTATGAGTTTATTTCTGGACTTTATTTCTCAACTTCATTTATCTGTATGTCTATCCTAATTCCTGTGTTTCTGAGTCTTGATTACTGTAGCATAACCCAACAATTTATTCTTTAAAATGTTTACCTCCTCGGTCTTGTGTGCAATGGCTTAAAGAGGGCCAAGAGTGGAGACGATGAGAATGATTAGCAGGTAATCGCATTAGTTACCGTGAAGAAATCATGTTGACTTATTATTAGTGTGATTGAACAGAGGGGTATGGACAGAAGTATTCTGCAGAAGGTCTTGGAGAATAATTACATGTTGGGAATGAGAGCGAGGGAGAGAGAAAGAGAGATAACAGAAATATCTGCTGGGTGCCTTGCTTAATCAACTAGGTTCATGGTGGAACCATTTACTAAGGTAGGAAAATATCAGGAAGGAGACACATTTCTGGGGGGTGATCTAGAATCTGATTTTAAGATTATATTTAGGAGATGTTTTTGAGATGGCCAACTAGAGATTCCAATTATAGCCTTGGTTATAAAATCATTTCTGTTCCTTTTTTTAAAAATTAGACAAGCTAAGGGTTGTTGTAACTAGAAAATTCTTGGCCTAGACGTTGGCTTTTTCCTTCTCATTATTCACATCTGGGACTCAAATATTCACCTCTGTGGAAAAACCTATTTCTGAGCTCTGCTTTTCTTTCTCTTCAAACTACTGACCCCATCCTAGCTTTACGCTGTCACATTACCCCACTTCTTTTCCTCATAACATTTATTGCTATATGAATTTATCTCACTTATTTTGTTTTCACTGGTTTACTGTTTGCTTTCCTCAAAGAATGTAAGTTCCATAAGAAAGAATTCCTTATCAATTTTGTTCACTGCTATATCTATGGAGTGGAGTGGTTATCTACAAAATTATATGTTGAATCCCTAACTTTCAATGTGATGGTATTTGGGACTGTTACCTTTGCAAGCTAATTCATTTAGATGAGGTTATGAGAGTAGAGCCCTCTTGATAAAATTAGTGCATTATAAGAAATACTAGAGAGCTTGCTTTCTCTCTCTTTCTCTCCCGCCACCCACCTCTCTTCCTGCCCCGTGCTTACCATCATGTGAGAAGGTAGCAATCTGCAAGCCAGAAAAAGAACCCTTCTTAGGAAAATAAACCAACTGGCACCTTGATCTTGGATTTCCCAGCCTCTAGCACTTGTGTGAGCTATAAAGTCTTCTCACTTAAACCACCCCATCTATGATATTTTATTATGGCAGCCTGATGTGTTTAATATACTTGGAATGGAGAAGACACATAATAATTGTGTGTTTTTAAAATTTTTTTGTTTGCATTTTTTTAAATTTTTATTTTATGAATGACTTTAGAGCTCAGAATATTGAAGGTTGGTGTAAGAAAAAAATAATTTGGAGAGTTTTCAACATTAAGAACCCAAAATGATGGATGCTATCAACCATCTATCATTTTGGAGATAGAAAGAGAAGGAAATAGAAAGAGAAGAGAGTCCAGGACAAATTCTTAAAGGAGTCTATGAAGGCATATCTAGAAGGCAGGAATAAAATCAGGCAAGGCCACAGTTTATTTCAAGAAGGACAGAGTGTTGATAGTGCCAAATGCTATTGATAGGATAAATAAATTACTGTTAGTCAGGTCATTAATTTATTTACGGAACACTCACTAGACAGAAAGCTGGACCAAGAGGACGGGGCGCATTCACAAAATAGAACTAGAGGATACGGTCGTCTGTGATCTAAGTCATAGCAGTAAACATAAATTCTAAAGAGTATATTGGATCTTGGGAGGAGAATGTAGAGAGGACATTCATATATTCAGCCACACAACAAACAATTTTTGAGTGCTATTCCAATAAAAAAGTAACCATATTAAGACAGATCAGTAACCTTAGCATAAAAAAAAAAAATAACCTTAGCATGGTGCAGGCTTTTTCAATAGAATGAAGGACAGTATATTGCTTCCAGAGTTCTTGATTTGCAAATACTGTAATTCCCTTTATCATGTCTATACAAAACACAACATATTTTTCTGAAGATAAAGAAAGAATATTATTCATTGACACTGAGGAACCCATTAATGCAGGAGGACCTTTGCAGGAAAACTCAAAAAGAAGTAAATTCAATCAAGTATTTTTGGAGTACCTGGTATGTGTCTAGCATTAAATCTAACCTTATATTATACAAGAGAAGTCAGGGAAACTGTTATTATAAGCTTACTGTTAGAATAATTGAGTGCTAAAACAGTAACATATGGACCAGGCATCTATCACAATGAGCATGGATTAATTTAAACTCACTATATATTTCTCTAGAAATAAATCAAAATATTGTCAAATAATACATTCTGCATCACTAGAGCCTTCCACCCTTCACCTTACTTAGCTTCTGTTAAAGATATAATGATTTGTGTTCCATTATGTGAGAAGGGAAAGATATGCAGCCAGATATCTATAACTTTACTATATTTTTCACCAGGTTAAAAAAGAAAACTTGCATCTTGGAAAGGATAATAGAATATCTGAGGCTGGAAGAGTTTTAACATTTACATTGAAAATGACCCCATTTTCCTCCAAAGGCAAAATCCAGCTATAAAAGGCCTCTTCTCTGAGCTTTGCTCAAACCGTGATCGTGGGACTATCAACTATAATGAGGGCTGTGTGGCAAAGTCCCCATGCATTGTACTGAATACTTATCTCAATAAAGTGTCTGTAGACATAACAAATGTAACAGCCACATTAGAATTATGGGCTGTAAAAAATATTGCAGTATGAATTATTTGTCAAGAAATAGAAGATGCATTGTAATGTGCCAAGAAACAACTGTCTAATGTGTTTGCTTTTTTTTTTTTTTAATGTGCTTGCTTGCAAAATATTTAGAAAGTAAATTATCTATTACTATTGCTTGGTTGCTAATTGTCAGTAATAATCCCTTTCAATTACTATGGTGAAGTAGGTCAGCCAATTTTTAGTGCTTATGAAACTCGCAATTTAGAGTAATGCAGCATATCAGCAAGTTAGGTTTTAATATGACTGAGCAAATAGGCTTCCTTTCAGTCCCCTTAACCCTAAACATGGATGCAGACCAGCTGTAATATCTAAAAGTAATTGTGCTTAATTTTATTTATATTATTTTTGTCACTATCTGTAGTGATGACAAGCTATTTTCAACACTTTATTTTATTTTTAATGAATACATTTAATGTTTTTAGAGCAAGTTTAGATAAAAATTAAACAGATAATACAGAGTTCCCATATATCCCCTCTCCCCCATTCACCAACCACTTTCAATTACTCAAATGCTTCTTTGAGTATTTAACATTCCTAGGCAGCTTAGAAATCTGAGACTATCTTTGTATAGTTGTAGTAATGCAATGACCTTCTTACCATATTTACTCCCATAATTCCCCTGAGGTTTCCAATGTCTCATGCACCAGTATTTCTTACACAGCACAGCCCTCCCAGCCGTGGAAGGCCTTCGGATTGGCCATTTTGAATAATGTCTCAGCAGCAGTGAACGTGGAGGATATGTTGGAGCAGGGAGAGTCTGGGAGAAGAGAAACGAGCATCTGGGCAGAATTGATGATGGACTGAACTACCACAGTGCTAACTGGGATGAAAAGGAAGAGACCAATTTGAGAGTGTTTGTGGGTAAATTCAATGTGTCTTAGTGGTGAGTTAGATGTATGCATCAAAGGAGGAGTGGAAAGAAGTCCAGAGGTTCTGGTTTAAGCCGCTGGAGTGGCCATTAATGCAGATGGGAAAACTTGAGATGAACAGATTTGGGGAGGTGGTAAATACTACCTTGCCATGTGCCAAGTGAAGATGCCCACTTTTCTGTTGAAATAAAGGTACATACCTGAGGAAAGCTGTTATGACTAGCTTAAAGGTGAGCGGATCATCCATGTATGATAAAAAACAGAAGTATGACTGGATATAGGACAGGCCAGGGAAGCTGTCACACTTGTAGAAAGGAAAGATCAGCTCAAAAGCTATCAAATCTCGCTGTTATTTGAATGCAGCAGAGGAGTGAGACTTTCAGGTATTAGAACTTGGCAGCCTCATTCTAATCCCAGCTTTACTACTTAACTGAGTGACCTTAAGCGAGTCATCTCTCTCTCTCTCTCTCTCTCTCTCTCTCTCTCTCTCCACTTACTGAAAAAGACATGATGAAATTTGCCTTATTGACTTCATGGATCAGTATAGGATATGATGAATTAATAGGTTTGAAAAATGTTCTCAGAAGTTAAATATTAAGATACTATCTGTCTCCTGCGCTTGAAAGTGCTTTGGAAATCCTAACAGGAAAGATAGAAGAGAAAGAGAGAAGGAAAGAAGAACAAGGCAGGCCTAGAGTGCTCACTAAGTGGAGTGTTAGACAGCAATTCTTTTAATTTTAACTCCTTTTCCCATCAAGGACTGTTCTTGGTTGAATTGTGTCTCCCCCAAAAAGATACGTGAAGTTCTAGCTCCAACTACCTCAGAATGTGACCTTATTAGGAAGAGTGGTTCAAATATAATTAATTAAGATGAGGTTATATTGGAAGAAGGTAGGCCCTTATCTAATGTGACTGATGCCCTTATAAGAAGACAGCCATGTGAAGACATAGGGAGAAAGCCATGTGGAGACGGAAGCAGATACTGGACTGCAGCTGCAAGTCAAAGAACGGCAGAGGTTGCTGGTGAACCACCAGAAGCTAGGGCGAGGCAAGGACGGATTCTCCACTACTGGATTGACAGGGAGCATAGCCCTGCCCACACTTTGATTTCAGACTTCTGGCTTCCAGAACTGTGACACAACAAATTTGTGTTGTTTTAAGCTTCCCAGTTTGTGGTACTTTGTTATAGCAGCCCTAGGAAACTGATATAGGACTAATCACTTTGGTTTAGAAAAGTCTTTAAGAGAGTCCATGGCTTGTGTTGCCATGCAGATGAATAAAACATGATGGTGGGATAAGTTATAATCAGAAAAAAAAAATACTGTGATTTTCCCCCCTGATTGCATACAGGAATTGCATACACAGTTAAGTGTGGTCACTCTTACCATGCAAGGAGCCATCAATTACAGATATTAAGGCACAGAGTCAGCTAGCTGGGCAGTCTGATCGGCCTCAATTTGATGGATCATCAGAGATTAAACAAGTGGCCCAAATGTCTTTCCAAAATCGAGTGATATGAGAGGTAATGTCCTGGGCATTATTTCTGCCTATACAAATCTTAGCATTGGCATTGATTAAGCATTAAGCAGTTCTGCTTGTCACCACTGTTGGAACAGGACAGAACTGACATGACTAATTCATACAAGGTATCCTGAAGAGCACTGGTCAGAGACTCAGAAAACGCATGTTTCAGTTCTGACTCTGTCACTTCTATAGGCTTTCAGGCGAACACTTGAGTAGACATCTCTAAGTTCTTGTCAATTTAGCATCTTTTTCCTTCAGGGATTGTCTCCCCCTCCCCCATGCTGACATCAAATGGCCTCACTTCTCTCATCTCTGGGTCGGGCAGGTGATCCTTGCAAGTTACTGTCCCTAGCTCAGCCATCTAAGCAGTTCACAAGTGTTACATGGACAGTGAGGTAGAATATCTACTTCTGTACTGTGAACTCTGAAGGTGAATGCTAGCAACCATCTTGCCGCCACATGGAACGAGTCTGTTTGAGGATAAAACCGATATGGAAGGAAGCTGGGACAAGGGATGGAGAGAGACAAAGACACAGAACATCAAAGCTGTGCCTTGAAGCCGTACAATCCACTTGGATTTTCTAATCACCTAAATGAATGAATCATCTCCTCCTCTCTCCCTTTTTTCCTTTACCTAATTTGAGATGGGTTTTATTATTACTTTATCTCTCTGACATTCAGTTTTCTCATTGATATAGTAAGGGAATTGCCTTTGAACTTCTACCATCACTGTGAATAGAACATGTCCTGGTTGAACTCTCTGGCGTACGAAGCATGAGAGACATATGGAGTAGGGTCACCCTAACTCATCCCCAGACCAGTGGCCTAAAAGAGAGCTACCAGCAGGGACCTCCCTAAATTAGCCAAATCCCAGTAAGCCTAATAATTCAGGGGCAATAATAAAAAGATTGTGTTTTTTACTTTTAAATATAATACTTTAAGAAGAACAGAGAATGTTGAAGACAAAGTTAAATTTACACATGCTTGTGTCTAAGAATGCAACATTAACAGATATGCTGTTCCATCATACCTCCACAAACTTAACTTTCTTACTACCATCACTGGCCTTAAATCTAAAATGTTTACTATTTTATCCTCAGATTTCTTTAATTTTTCTCTAGAAAAAACAAAGAGCTGCATCCATTATGCGTCAATTGAAATAAAACAGGTTCAAATATTGGGTTGAGCCCTTGAATTTTAGAGCTATCAGAAATAATTTAGTCCAATTTCTTCTTTTTACAGATGAGAATCCTGAGGTCCAGAGAATTTTTCTGACCTGTCAAAGATCTCTCATCTAGTTTATGTCAAATGGGACTGGCCCCCAAGCTGTTTAATTCTTACTTCATCTCTTCTAGTACAACTCTCTTCCAGTGTTTAGCAAGTTTGGAAGGATTCAAAGCTGATATTCCCTTCTGACCTCACTGTTCCAAATTTTTCTAAGTATATTTGGGGCTTTGGAAAGCTATGAATTGAATATCAAAGTTTCTTCTTGTCCAAAAAATGAAGAACAAATGGAACCAACCAGAAAGCCTAATATTTTGTTATTAGTCTATTTTGTGTTGCATATGCTATTTTGTAAGAGTATGATGCTTCTGCAATTCCAAAAAAACAGAAAAACAAAAAAATCCCCCAAAACAAATTTAAGTCACCATTCCATCTCTGTCTTTTATGACAGCAATTTTTTAAAGGTTGAGCAGAGCTACCCCCACACCTGTTTCTTTTAAACTGAAAGGGACCCAGCTGCACTCTGCAGGGAAATCACAAAGACAACTGGAGATCTTGTCAATTTACAGCCAAGCTTGGCTGGAGAAAAGTGGATAGCTGATTTGAGAAGATAAGGGGATAAGTACATTTACCTGAAGATGAGCGTGGCCTAGCTGAAGAGAAGAGAGATAATGAGGAAGGCTCCCTTTGGTTTGGTGGGAAATCCATGATTCTGTAACATCAATCAAGACAGTTTTATCTGATTGCTAAGTTTCAAGAAAACCTGTGAAAATTTTAAATAGCTATACAGAAAGAGAAAAAAGAAGATAAGGGAAGGTACAATCATTCTCTGTTATGTAAAGTTGGAAACTAAAGCCCTACATGGTATGGAATTAATATTAAATTTCAATGTTATCACATTGAAGTAGTGAACTTGGGATAATTTTATATGAACTAAGGATCTCCTTGTAGATTTCCAGGCCTCACCTGAAGGGATTTTGACCTCAGTTCAATGCACATAAAAGAGAAACAGGGCATTGGCTTGCAAGTGCTGGTGCAACCAAGTGAACTTTAACACTGAATGTTTAAAAAGTCTCATTGAGAATAATCACACATCGTATAGTCTTCGACATGTTCAATAAATGTGGATTCAAATCATTTGCATGCCATTATTAGGTTGTGTCTTTTTACCTCATTTACCTGTAGACTATACCTACAAGCAGCTCACCCTTGTACAATAGGCAATAACCAGCAGATATATTCTGAGAATGTTGAAAGAACCTCTTCATCCTTCCCCAAACACACAGACACACAGACACATAGGCACACACACACACACACACACACAAACACACACACATTACATGCTCTGCACAAAAAGTCCATGTTAATTGGCTTTAATAATCTGACTCACTCATAGGCAGGAATGTCTGTTTGATTAACCCACTAATGTTACCTATTAAGGAACGATTCGATTCCAGAGGTTTTGGGAGAAACTGGAAACAGAGCTAGATAGGATCATGGTGCAGGTAGGAAGATACTTGAAATTGGGGGTTGGTGGAGGGTCACAAAGAACGGAGAGGAATGCTTGAATGTGAGATTATAGAAGCAACAAAAAGAATCCACCTTCTCAATTAATACCGCTGAAATATTTTAAAAATACCATTATGTAAGAATATGCCAAAGTATTAAATCATCTCTGTGTTTAAGATGGCTACTGTATGATTAAAAGTATAAAACATACACATCTAAAATATTAAAATATACAAACAGTGAATGGCAATGACAAATGACGGTCCTAGTACTAAGGATCATAATGTTGGGAGATTAATGATATTATTTCAAGGTGAGTGTGGAGGGTGGAGTTCAGATAAGGATTCAGTACAAGATAAAACTTGAACCAGAGCTTCAGGAATGGGTGAAAGCAGATAGAGACAGATGGGAAGAAAGGCTACACAAGGGAAAAGACGGGGGCAAATTGTGGAGATGAGGAAATGCTGAAGGAAGGTTCTTGGAAGGTTGTAAGTGAGAAAGACGCCAGAATAATGAAGCTGTGAGCATATTTCCATGTAGAATATGGGAGCCTAGTTTAAAGAAAAAATATCTGATTCATTTTAGTCAGGTTGATGGGCTTCTAATTACCTCGTGAGGCCCCTTCGCTATGGAGGGACATTCTGCAGCACACCTATACTGCAAAGTCCTCCAGTAAATGACTGTATTTAGGGGACCCCCTTGCTCTTCCCATTCTGGCCCACATTGTAATGTGATTGAGGAAACACTAGACCCAGAAATGCTGGGGATTGCCCTCTTTAGGGGGGCTAATCCTGTATCCCCTACTGAATCTTCCATGGGAAAAATAAGGCACTGCCCCTCAGAACTTAATTTCTAATCTCCCATCTCCCCGCATTCACATTCACAAAAAAAGCAGCTTTTTTTTTTTTTTACATCCGTTTTAGTCATTTCCTATGGGCTAAATTTTATGGAATTTATATAATTTTGAGGAACACGAGAAGGCTCTAAATACTGAAGCTTCTCTTGAAAATACTAAGCTGACCAGAAATTCTCACAGCGAGTGCTTTATGAAGGCATAGTGGCATCTTAAGCAAATAATCTGCTAAATTAATAAACCTCATAAATTACAAAATCCCTGAATACCAACTGCTGAAATACAATCACTCTCTGACCTGAACCTATTAAATGAAGAAGTCTGCTGTGCATAATTTACAACAGTGCTATGAATGAAAAATAGCTCTTTAAAAGGGAGATAAAATACAAAAATGGTCTTGGTGTAGAAAGAGAATTACTGGTTATTTCAGTTCTTATTTATTCTAATAATGGTTTATGGGTCATCTAATAATTTTTTTATCATTGTTTACTCTCAATTGCTCAATAATCCAAGATTGAGACAATATTATATTTTGTTGGTTGGACTGCAAGAGTGATGCAAATAAGGTGTATTCATTGTGTTTATATGGTACATGCACATAATGTTTCCTTAAAGTTATAAAATATAATATTGCATACAGATATCTATCTATTGGTAATACTATTGCTAATATCTATCTTAATTTAGACATCTCATCTAAAGAATCAAAGTATTTTGTAGGTATTAAATGAGGTTTTCTCAACTGGGAATAGTTTTGCCCCAAGGGGACATTTGGCAATGCCTGAAGTCACTTTTGATTGTTGAATCTGGGACAGGGAGTGCTAGTGGCACCTACTGGGTAAAAGCCAGGGAAGCTGCATTACATCCTATAATGCGCAGTCATTCAAACAAAGAATTACTCTGCCCCGACAGTGTGCTGTTTGTGAGAAACTCTATATTAAAGTGATAAAAGATCAATCCAAACTTGGAAGTATTTGGAAGAATAAGCATCTCTCAAGAAAAATACTTTTGCCAAATTTCTCTGCAAAAATTTTGCTCCCAAAAAGACTACTCTGGGTCAGCCAAATGAATTTGGGACTCACATTCCTAAGGCCCCTCTGGAATTTTGAGGAAAAGATTCTCAGCTATCCTTATTTGTTCAAAGATTACACAAGGGATTTAAACAGAGGTAACACTTCCAGGGAATATAATCCATGAGAAAAAGTTGGTAGAATGTTGATTGCATTATACTTCATTAAGTATTTTGGACCCAGGTGGACTGAAAGAGATACAGAGAAGAAAAATATCCTATGTCTTGCCCTCATGCTTATTCTATTAATGAAATCACAGTTAAAACCTCATTCTATAGATATTATTTTGGGATTTTGAGGTGAACACTTACTGGGATTGATAGATTAAAAGATCAAAATGGAAAAGGGCATATAATTAGGGGACTCAGTTATTTGTATTGATAGGTCGAATTGTAAAAACCACAACTGAAATTTGTAGAACTTCCTTCCCATTTTTTATCCTAGATCTAAAGTCATCTTAGCTCTGTATCTTTACATACACCATGTCTACTGATGAAAAAATTTTGAGGTTCCCACTTCCTGGTCTTTCTCTTTCTAATTTAAAAATATTTGTTTCCACAGTCAAATTCAAGATTCAAATTCAGTCCATTCAAGTTTCTCCCATGCCCCGCTCCCTTATTATTCTCTAAGGAAGACCCTAGTTCTCTGAGACCTGATACACCTACAAGAACAGAATGTTGCAAAAACTGTAGATACAGCAGGTCTCCATTTCATTCAAAGTCAGTTAGTCATAAGGTTGATAAGAATCCATAGAAAGTTAACTTTTTATATCAATTAACCTATGGTAAAACTGGTTTCATGATATGTACCTCAGTTTGCTTGAAGTCATAGAGCCTATCAACAACGTTAACTGAGGTCTTACTGTATCTATTGCACCTCGGAACCAGGCCCCACCAGGCTCTGGGACAAATGAGGCTCTGGGTGGAGGATATGTGCTGGATCACTTAAATGTTTAATTTTTCAAAAATTAAATTTTTCAAAAATTTTAATTGCTTTAAAATTTTTTAATCCTGATGAGTTATTGCTAAATCCTTTTTTTAGTTGATTTCTTTATCTGTTAGGAACATGTATGTATTATAATATGTGTCCAAAAAATTATGAACTTGAACAAATTAAACTTTGACAGCAATGACATGTTTTTATTTTGTCATCTAGTGTGCACAGATTCTTGTCTGATGAGGGTACAGTCATCATTATTATAGAGATCTTTTTAAAAATCCAATTTCATGGCTGTGGGAAGTTAGAAAAGGCTGCAGATCCATCAGGCCTGAGCTCACCCTACTTGGTACCTATGGGGTACCAAGAGGATCGAAGGTTCAGAACAGGGAGCTCAGACTATTAGTCTCCTAACTTAGCCAAAACTTTCAGCCACTTCCTCAAGCACACTTACAGATGCATGTATGAAGGATGTCTTGAAAAGAGAAGTGAATGACTACTGAGAAGTAGCCTATTTCTGATCACAGGGTTGATGTTATAAGCACTTTGACCTTTACTTCTGCCTTCGCCCATTGTCAATGGACAGGTTTCTTTAACTACTAGAACACCAAATTTTGAGACCACTGTCTTAAAACAATGTCCTGTTTCTCCTTCCTAGTTACCATGGGTACCGGTGAGCATTAATGATATTCTTACAGCAGTATCTGACCAGGGAGAGATAATGGGATAGCAATGCCTACATTATATCATTCAGTAATAGTTACTGAAATAGGACATAGAATTTCTCAAAGTGCTCTTAAGAAATCAACAATTCGTAAGCTACTAACAAATACTGTGTTATAAAAAAATCAATAACTTAGGCAAATAAGTTTAAGATAACTAGCTTAAATAGGATTTCTCTGAGAGATTCTCAAGTTTTTAATATGTTCAAAAACATTCTGAATCTCCAAAAGTTTCCCAAATTTTTTTGAAACCACCTTTCTTCTGAAATAAAAATGTATGTTTTGCTGATATAAGGACCTCTTTTGTGGTTGAATTTCTCACATCTAAATTTTGTTATAACTTGTCATTAGAAAGTGTTTAATATCACATTGTTTTACTTGGAGCCTTTCAGGAGTATTAGTCTAGTGGTTCTCAACTGGGTTCTCAGACTCCTGGGGGGATAATTGGAAACGTCCATACACATTTTTGCTTGTCACAACAGAAGGGAGGGGGATTGCTATTGTTGAGGCAGGATGGGTAACCGAGGAAGTCAGATGTCACTTGGAGAGTCAGAGAACCAGTTCATTACGCTGGCAGACTCAGAGGAGTTAAGAGTCTCCAAATTCTTTTTTTTTTTAATTCATTTTTATTGTTAGACTTACTGGGGTGACATCTGTTAGCAAGGATTACATAGGTTTCAGGCATACAATTCTACAGTGCATTGTCAACTTGTTGTATAATAAGTTCACCACCTAATGTGACTTCTCTTTCCATCACCTCATATTTAGCTTCCCCTCCCTCCTCTCCCACCCCCTCTCCAAATTCTGAACCCCAACTAACAGGCTTTTCGGATTCTCATGGGGTTGGCGTGGGGGCTGTCTGATGCGATCCGCAAGCAGGGTTACAGAAGCTAAGTGCATACATTAGGCAACTGGTGGAAGGAATGTGGAAGTGGGAATTCACAGAATTTACATTAAACAACTTACAGGATTTACATTAAACAGCTTTGTCCACAATTTTCCATTTCACTCTTGGCATCTAGAGAGCAGAGGCCAGAGATGATGGTAAACATCCTACAATACACAGAACACCCTCACCCCCAACAAATAATTATGCAGCCCCAAATGTTAAGAGTGTAGAAGTTGAGAAACCTTCCTTCTTCAGTTATTTAATGAGCTCCTATTTACCTGCGCAGTACAGACTGGTCTTTATCTTCAGAGTTCCAGTACCTACTACATTGCCTGACACAATGGAATCACCCAGTAAGAGCTTATTGAGTAAATTAAGTAATAAAAGAATAAATAATTGGGGTGGGAGAAGCATGACTATCATGAATGAAATAACAGCAAACCCTTGTAGACAACATTAAAACCATGTTATTTAATACAGGAAGTGAAATCCATGTCCAAGAAGGCGTGGGGGCGGAGGGAAGGTTGTCAATGACCTTAAATGACCAGAGCAACACTGGGAGAGCACAGAGCAGTCCAGCTAAGGGGGCTATGAGAACAGGGGCAAGCCAGTGTCCTAACACCCCTTGTGGGTCAATGTATCACACTTTTACTCATGTGACTGTACCTGCAGTTTCTACTCTCCTCCAAAATCCTGTCTATGTCCTATCACAGATAGGCAGCAAGTGGCAGAGATTACCAACAGGTGGTCTAAAGGCCACAGGGTTTGGGTTTTTTTTTTACCACCCCAGTTTTTTGTCTAATTATTTTTAGGAGCTTTTTTAAAAAATGGTTTTAATCATCTAAGGAATGTATTATATATAATATATCAGTGCATGTTTAACAAACCATTCAAATATAGCTCAAAACTCACCCTGACCTCCACCTAATCCACTGTGCAATGTTTGAGAGGATGTTTATTTGCTTATTGAATTTGAATGCCTTGAGGAGGACCCTCTGCAGTTCCCCACAGTCCTCACTGACTGTTTCACTCCCAACCCCACTGTAATCATGCACACCATCCACCTACCTGGCTCAGAAAAGGGAGTCATGAGATCACCCTTTTCTGAACAGTCCTCAGCTGACCACTAAGCACGCTGAGCTTTACTCTGCTCATTTCTAGGAACTGTGCTCCTCACATAACAAGGTTTCTGTGAGATTGAAAGCAAAAACATCAGTGAAACTACCAGACAAGCCATATTTTCCTAAACAGGAGGTGCCTGAAGCAGGACAGCATGTATCTTACAGAAGCCTACAAAAAATCAAAACCTCTCCCATGCCCGTGATCTGTTTTTGAAAATCAAACAAAGCTTGAATTCCATTATAAGCAATAACATATGTGAAGCATTTAGATATCACCAAGACCAAAGTGGTTCACAATTTCAGTATCATTATTGATACTCTAAACAGCAGTAATAATAAATTTCTGTTTCGTTTTACAGTAAAATGTTTTAAGTTACTTTCTATTAGGTAAAATTGATACTATAGGAAAATGAGCCATATTTGCTCTACAGCTTCAGATACTTCCTAGAAAACATTAAACAAACGTGAAATGTTATTACCAGTTTTTCAAGATCCAGCTAAAGAACTCTTTCATAAATCCTTTTCTGAGCACCCCAACCTTAACTCCTCTGAATTCCAGTAGTGGTTATTTCTCTCTAGTTTTCTTGGTCATTATGTGTACACACGGCCTTGTATTGCTTCTATTGTTGCCACACACTGTTATTTAAATATTTGTGGAATTGAGATGCTAATCTTTAATTGTTTGTGTGTTTATCTCATCTTGCCTCAACTTGATTATGGGCTTCCTTACGTCAGAGGTCATGTTCTCTGCCGCACTTAGCAAGACGCCACACACATCGTAGGCGCCCAGTAAGTGTCTTTGATTTCATTTGAAGAGAATGTTACATCCTAGAAGTGCCACAAGAATGTGTCTCTTAAAACTCTTCATCTATAACCTTGTCCCTTCTGGTATGTAACCAGAGAAGAGCTTTGAAGTGAGGTTACAGTATGTTTCTTTCTTACTTTTTCCTAGGAACAAAAGCCCTTGTTTTCTATCCTAGCAAAGTAAGATGATTTAAATCTCCCTAATGCAAAACCCAGTATATGCTGCTCTTTGTATTAAAGGTCATCTACAAGAATCTGAAAGTATCTGTTGGCAATAATTATTTAAATAGCATATTTCTAATCTTCAAATGTATAGAAAATTAATTTTCTGTGTTCAAAATTAATTTTCTTATTTGTCTGCAGTTGCAACTTAAAACACTTTTCCTTATATGTACTATAAAATGTTAATAGCTACATATAGAGTGACTTTATGACTGTAGTGTCATTTTTCTCAGCTTGATCAGCTCTTTTGAATGGCATCATTATGATCAAAATGTTTAGAGTAATAAAGTATGAATAGTTTCAATAAAAAAGTAGGCACCATTACAATTAAACAGTATCTGGCTTTTCAGAATGTGATAACTACTCATAATGCTATTGTAGGATAAGCAAGTCTACCATATAAACATAATCACAAGAATGACCCAAACAGCTTGTGAAGCACAAAAAAGAATATGAATTGGGGGAAGTGTGGTGCCATAGGGTTAGGGGGAAGCAGAATATTCAATGAACACCTGGATTCTTTCAAAGAAATTGTGAGCCGTTTATTAATGCTTTATACTAGTACCCTTCATCTAGTTAGATTTCTGCAGGAAATAAGCAAATTTTAAAATTAGGACAACATGCCAAATGTTTCAATAAAACTTGGGTCTTAATACATGTTCAATAGGGTATGCTGTAAAAATTAGCATATTCATATTCACAGGGTATTTATGCAATTTATTACCATGCTATTGGAAAACATAACAACTAGGATATATAAAATAACAGTAAATCTTTACACCATGCACTAGCACCTCTCCAAATAAAATAAAGTTTCCTTGATTCAGGCACTGAATTACAGGTTTCCGTGTCTTTCCTTTTTTCTGAAGATTGACTGGTTTCTGGTACACATGCACATACACGTTCGATGTCGCCACCATAAGAGGAGGAACAGGGAAGGGAAATTTGATAAATTTCTAGTTAATATTGTTATTGGTTTGAGCTTCTGAAACAAGGTTTGAAGAAGATAATAGATAGATAGTACACCTCTTTTGGGGAATAAAAAGAACTGGCTACAGTTCTTTTTAGGATGGTGATCGTCTTCATAATATTAAAAGTAAGTAAGGTGTGAAGGCTAGCACAGAAGCCGCTGGATATGATGAATGTTTGCTCCTTTAATGAAAGGGGGAATGAGCCATTTTTTCATGATTCCTAATATGTAGAGTAATTAGGAACCTGTGTACAAAACAAAAAAGTGTTGTTAAAAATTTACTTAAACACATTATATATGTACCAGTAACACTAAAATACAACACAAGATACTATTTTTGGTGAATAATAAAGTGATCTTTTCGTGCGACAGCATTTTAATTTGCCAAATGAACAAAGTCTAGACCTCTTGGACCTTCATTTAGGACTTTCCACAATTTGACCTTGACATCCTTGAACAAATTTATGATTCTCTAACCCTGTATGTGAAAGTCTGCCCTATCTGTAGCTCTTTGAAAAATTGTTGCAGATGTGTGTCTCCATGGAATCTCAAACACACACACACACACACACATACACACACACACACACACACTTCCACCACCCAATTCGAATTTCCTCTCTGCATATCTAAATCGTATCTTTCTTATGAGGTTATTCAATTTCCTCACCTCTTCTCTAACCAGCCTCTCTAAAGCTCCTTTTGTTGAATCTTCTATTGTCTGTACCATTCATTCAGCACTTATCCAGAGCTATTTTAGATTTCTGGTTAGCTACTTCTGGCTGCCTTTCATATAGTATATGCAAAAAAATATTTAGTGGGAATTTTTAATATTCTTGAGATACTTTGATTATAGCATGGAGTTATCCAAGGGATGAAGCAATAATCTATAACCTTAATCTGTGAACCATAATTTCTTACAGACCTGGCTTTTCCACTTTCCTTTTAGTGCTCAAAGTGTTTTTTTTTCCTGTCCTATATTCTGCAAGGTATACCTAAGTTAAAAGTAAAACAAAAAAAATTTTTTAATTCCCATCTCTGAGATACCAGAATGTCATGTCCTTGGCCGGTTTTTAATTGGATTATTTGTTTGTTTGTTCGTTTTTTGCTATTGAGTTGTATGAGTTTCTTATATTAATCGTTGTTAGATATAAGGTTTGCAAATATTTTCTCCCCTTTTATAGGTTGTCTTTTCATTCTGTTGATCGTTTTCTTTACTGTGCAGAAATGTTTTAATTTGATGCAGTCCCACATTTATTTCTGCTTTTGTTGTCTGTGCTAGTGGTGTCAATTCCAAAAAAAATTGCCAAGACCAAGAACAACTATTTTCTCTTTTTTTTTTTTCTGGGAGTTTTACAGTGCCAAGTCTTAGGTTTAATTCTTTAATCCACTTTGAGTTGATATTTGTGTATATTGTAAAATGAGGGTCCCATTTTATTCTTCTGCATGTGGATATTGAGTTTTCCCACCAATATTTTTTTGAAAAGACTACACTTTCCCCGTTGTGCTTGTATATTCTTAGAGCCTTTGTTGAAAATTAGTTGACTGTATACGTGTGGATTTATTTCTGGGCTTTCTATTCTGGTCCATTGGTCTATATGTTTGGCTTTTCGCCAGTACCATGTGGTTTTGATTACTATAACTACGTAATACAGTTTGGCATCAGAAATGTGATGCCTCCAGCCTTATTCCATTTGCTCAAGATTGTTTTATCTACTTGGGGTCTTATGTGGTTCCATGCAAATTTTAAGAATATTTTTTTCTATTTTTGTGAGAAATGCTTTTGAAATTTTGATGGGGATTGCACTGAATGCGTAGATTGCTTTGGGAAGAATGGATACTTTAATGCTAGTTTTTCCATGCACATGGGATATCTTTCCAATTATATTAGGCACATTGATGGTGAAATACCTACAAGTAATGGAAAAGAGAAAAAGAAATCCTCCAAAAAAGGACATTTACACTCATATAGAGCACATGCTTCATTGGTTAGCTGCTCACAGAGTGCTCAAAGCAGCCCTTGAATCAGCCACCAAATTTAGACTCAAGCCACTATTGTCACAGTTCACAGGATTTGCCCCAGCAACCGAACTTCTAGAAACCCAAATTGAAAAGGTATTTGCACAAGTACACACAAAAGAAACAGCACAGATGTCAGGTGAATTATCCCATCTTTTGAGAGTTTGATTTTATTAGAAGTGTGTCCTGCACTCTTCCCAGTACATTTGGGAGCTCTGATGGGATGATAGAAAAGCATGAATGTTTCCTAGCTTTTTCTGGTTCCAAGATCCTGCTTCCATGATATTAGTTCTGTCACATGTAAACTGTCCCTGTTCCATACGTCATCCCACATGGAAACAGCCCTTTCTTTCTGGGATTTCTATAAAAACATCATTTGCACAAAGCCTTTGTGCAGATAGCCAGTTTCACAAAAAGTTTAGCGTGAAAGAGAGATTTTTTATCACTGTGCTGCCCAACCCTCTCCTAAAGGTATTGTGTTTCTCTGTCTTCAGGCTTGCAATAGGCTTTTCTATTGCATTTAGGAGCATTTTCTTCTCTTAATTCTGACATATATTTCCATCTCCTTTTAAGAAAACCCCACCCCTTTTTCATATCATTTTTCTTCATAAGGCTGTCTATAAGACACTGTATTCTCCTGCAGTAAATTTTCTCCAGACTGACTTAATCAATTATTATCTTCCTTAGCTACATAAAGATCAGAACTAAACTTTGAAATTGCCTCTTCCAAGTACTTAAGTTTTAGACAATCTAGAAGTCTATGAAAAGGGAAACAGGTAAATAAATTATGGTAGATTCCTATCATGAAATTTTATATTGCTTTCAAAAATGAGGTAGTTCTCTGTGAACTGATACTAACATGTGTTGTTATGTTGTGAAGTAATATGTTGTGAAGTAATATGTTTTCAGTTAAAAAAGAAAATTACATAAAATATGGAAGGCAGTGTGACAATTTTTGGTAAAAGTACATATATTTATATATTCTTAGAAAAGAGTCTATAAGAGATAATGTGTCTCTCTGGCAAAAGGAAAACATTCACTATTTATTTGTATTATTTTAATTATTACAATAAGTATTTTAAAAATATTTTTATGGTACTAACACCAAAGAATCTCAGAAAATGTTGACCTAACTTCAAGAATGACATACTTCCTTTAATACGGGCTTGTTTGCAAACAAAAAGTAATGAAAAAATCTTCAGTTTGTTAAGAGGTGTTTATTTCATTTCATTTTCCTCATTTGGAAATTATTTGTTCATATTATTTGGTCATCTATTGAAACATTAAAAATTGATGAGACAAAAACCAATGGTGATATATATATATCTCAACCCGAGCTGATGATCATTGTATGGCTTTGTGTGTGAACCCAGAAAGGCTCAGCGTGGCTGAGCCACCTTAGCCTGTTGTTTGACAGTTGTTTGACTCTGCGCTGGACGAAGTTGAGAAATCACACAGCTTTGTCTACTCCCTGCAGCCACTGTACAGCCGCGGGGGAACTTGCCTTCAGATGAAGCTGACTGAGGGTACAGGGCGGAGAAACAGAGAGTAACTGAGGGTTTGGTGACATTACAGGACTGATGGATCCACCAACTCTAAATCCTTCCCTACTCTGTATTTCCAGTTACAGAATGTGGTAAATTCCCTTTATTATTTAAGCCATTTTGAGTTGGTTTTTCTGTTGCATTTGAAGTCATCCTCTTCATATATTTTTCTTAATTAAATAATCAAGAACGTAGGCTTTTGAGCCATTTTCCTGCTCGAGCCCACTCCTACCTCCTAGGAGTGTACTTTCTCTCAGTAAACTATCTCTTTGTTTCACCTCTGTAAAAAAAAAAAAAAAGTAGAAGAAGTTATGCCCAATAATTGTCATCAGAAACGTTTTGTGACAATGAAAAATGATCAAGATATTGAATATTAGGGGAACCGGTACATAGCTTATGGCTCACTAATATGACAGAATATTATGTAGCTATTCAAGTTGATGTTATAAAGTAGTTTTTAATTGACAATCAGCCTCTACCCATCTCTTTGACCTTGTTAACACTTGAATGTTCTTTTGTTCTCTGTCTACATTCCAGTCTCATCTATTCGCTTTGCCTCACGTGCTTTTCTCTGACTCGAATGCCTCTGAATTCTTCCTACTTTCCCTTTATAATTTAACCCAAGCACACCTTTTCCAGGAAACCTTACCATGACCCTTTCTTCCTTGATCCCAGGTTGGTAGTGGCCCCTCCTCTGTGTGCCCACAGTATCTGTGGCAATTGTTTCTTTAACTGATGGTCGTTTAACCATCTAATTATGTGTCTTTATTTACCATGATGAGACTGTGACCCTTCAAAGGCAAAGACTATCTGGTTCTTGTTTGGCTATGTATCCCTAACACCCAGTATATTTATAAACTGTATGAATGGGTGTTTAAATGAATAAATGAATGAATCTTAACCATGGATACATGAAGAATATAGCATGGGTCTGCTTCTTATTTTTGTAATGGTTTTCTGTATTTTGCACAGAATGAGGAAAACTATGTTTAAATAGCATTTGGTTATTTATGCAGAAATTAAGACCAGGCGCTTTGAAAACAATCATTCATCTTTCAAACGCCCTTTGTAAAAATGTATTAACCAAAATTTATTAATAAATATTTATAATTGAGATAGTGGAAGACAAACCCCACACTGTTATTCTCTCATGAAAATTTAAATTGACTTAGTCTTTTGATTAATTTTGAAAGCTTTAGTTTAAGGTTATTGGAGTCTGACAGAAAAATTGAAGCCATGATTGATTTACATGACACACTTATAATGGAAAATACTGTAAAACATTGCAAAAGCTCTCTGACATCTTCTAAGATGAACTCAGATGAGAATGCCACGTTTGTGGGGCAGGAAAAGGTCTCTATAAGGAACCTTCACCTCAGACTCACCTTTTCTGAAATCTCTGGTTGGGAAGTGTGTTTCTACTTTTCTAACTGGTACAAACAGGAGTAGCAGAGAGACCACACATCACTCTCATATCTTACAGTGTTACTACTAAGCTTTATACAGCAGCAGAGAGAATATATAACATTCTGAATCTGCACATTACATATTAAAGGTACAAGGCTGGCAAAATCTCTTTTCTCTACCTCTCCTTGAGGACGAATTATATTTGTCATTTTTGTAACTATACTGTCGTAAGAGTAGATAGTATACAGTAGACATTCCTAGGAATTGCTGAGTGAATGAAATGTTAATGGTGGTTATATCTATGTAGTGGGACTATCTATGAGTGTTGTTTTCTTTTGGCATTCTTTAGTCTTTTCAAAATTTTCTACATTGGTGATATACTTGAGGTGCTATTTTCATGAACTAACAATCAATAGAGAGAAAGGGGGAGAAAAGCAGATATTTTGATACTAGGAAACTCTTTGTTCTGTTCTATAATTCAGCATATAATTAGTACTTTTGTATATGTTTCCAACCAAAACAAATCTTCTCTGAGCCTATCAGAATGTGCAATTTATCTGATTTTTTTCCCCTCTCCAATTATCAGAATTTTCATTCTAATATGTACCTATGCAAAATTTGAACGGACAGAAAAATTATATCAAAGAGAACTAATATTTGCTGAGTGCCTGGTGAGTTTGAGGCTTAGGATACCCAAAAAGTCTTCTTGCTAACCCTGCGCTATACGGTGGTGCCCATGAGCAATTTGAGTATGGGAATGATCTTTAACTTTCTTATAATTTCTATCATTTCAAGTAAATTTAAATGAAAATAGTGTGCTAATTCACCAAATGCAGATTCAAAGTAAATCCCTTCACCCCTTATTATCAAGATGTCCATCTATAGGCTCCACCTAAAAAGATGATTTGTAGCCCCCACCATAGATATTATCTTTATTTTACAGGTGAGGAGGGATTTAATAAACCACTCAAGGGCATGCTTAGTGAGAGGGAAAGCTCATAAGAGAACACTTGTCTTTCTAACCCCAAATTCTGTCCTTTTTCTACTCTACCTTGATGCCAAGCTTTATAAAGCCACAAAATGATGGATTTGGAATGGTAGGCTTAAAACTCACAGGATGAAAGCAATCTACAGTTTATTATTTAGACAAGTTAAGCAAAAACAGTGATTCTGATATTAACTGCTAAATTCTCTTAACTACAAAATAAGGAAGACTCTTTCAGCCAACTATGACTAAAGGAAATATTTGTTCTTCCCTAGTTTAAGATCTCTTTTAGATTGGTCATCCTGTTTTGTTTATTCTGTTCTGTTCTGTTCTATTTTTTACATTAACTGATCTTCTGTGGCCCACGCTGTTCACATGCTAATGATATCTTTGTTGTAATGGCTCTTTTCTTATTTTAGGACTTAAATGTTAATTACAGAAAAGATTTATTCATTTATTCTCCTTTAGATAACTGCTAAAGATTCTTATGTTAGATTCAATATTGGTCAACCATATTTCTCTCTTTCCGACTAGCTCCATTATTACTAGTTGCTTTAGAGATCTGTGTAATTCTGGAACATAGAAAGATATGAGATATTTCAAATTGCTCAATTCAAATGACTGGTAATCTTATCATGAAAATTAATTATCTATATTTGGGCCATTTCTGACCTTCTGTTCCTTGTGACTAAAAGGGAAAATTTGTATATTCTGCTTACTAAAGCTACATTCAGCCAGGTGACTTATATGGAATCTCTTGGTGACAAGGAAATTAACCCATTTAAACTAACAGAAAAAGGTAAATTTATAAAAGAACAACAGTGAATCTCATGGAACAGAAAGGTCAAAAGCATTGCTTGACTGAACTGAGTTTGTAGCAAGGAGTTAGAAATCTGTGTGGAACTTGTATGTGCCATCCTTTGGGACAGCATGGCTTCTCTTCTCTAATGTATCCACCTCTCTGTGCAGACCAGCTGCTCTCTCCTCCTCCTGCACACGGTCAAGTGATGCGTTCTCCCACCCACCCCCACCCCCCGCTCCAACCCTCCTGCACTGATTTGGTTTGACCCCCAGGCAAATGCTCTGTTACAATGGACCCATTCTCTTCATGTCTTGATCCTTGTCCACATAAGAACATCCAAAACTGTAGAAAATTTTTGTAAAAATTTATTTGGAAGCAAGATTTCAATAGACGGAGAAAAATTTTCTTCTTACAATAGCAGTTTGCAGCTTTCTTGATACGTTTTGAATTAAGGAGGGAAAGTAAGGAAAGTTACATGCAAGTGGGAGAAAGCGAGGAGGGGATTGGATTACAGGACAGTGTACAAGATTATGTCTTCTCTTGAGGGGGGTTTCTTTTCTGAGATGTTTGAAAAGAACCATTTCAAAGGTTTGTTAACCTAGATGCACAGAAACAGCACATGGAGCTTGCTTAAGGCAAAGATAAAACTTTTACTAAAGAAGTTATTTTACATGCTTGGAGTGTGACTATCCACCATGACCTGCTCAGTTAGGAATTTATAATCTGACACCATGTATGTTACTTTCCATAGGACCCTCTTTTCATCCACAGTCTTAATTCTGAATTGCTAAGAGAGAGAGGAGGTCTGGCCAAGGCGAGTCTCTGCATTGGTTTCACTCTAATCAGATGGACGACCCTACTTTCGTTCAATCAAGGACTACTATAGCCACATTGAACCATCACAGTCACCTCTACAGTAAGAAACGGTTCTCAGAGAAGTGGCTATAGCTGAGAAGTACCCTCAATGTAAGTTTAAGCAGTATTTAAAACTTCACTTTATTTTGTTTCTTACTGATTTCAAAGTTTCTAATAGCCTATTTGTAAATAAATATTTAAACATAATTTGGTGGTTATAAGTGAGAAATCCCCTTATAGTAATAAAGAGGAAAAACACTAGACATCATTGATGATTATGATTACTTAGTATGGATAATGACAAGTAAGTGACAAAAACCTCAGAGGTCATAAGTGCTAATGTGTTTCACCCTTTTACAAAGTGCAGTTATCTGTGTCATTTACAATTACCCATTGCACTCAGTATATACATTACAAATACAATAGATATGTACACATTTAAAGAGAATTCAAAAATAAATATATTTAATATGAAAAGTATATTAAAAGCTAAATTCTTACGTATATTATTTGATTACATTCAAGCAACAGCAATATGCCTTCAAACTGTAGATGTAATAACATTTCAGACAAATAAGTGATATGCAATATTATAATGGCATCAGAAAATATAACCTATTTTAAAGTGGTGAAAATGAGTAATGTTAAAGCTAGATCACGCTACAGATGACTCCAAGCATACAAATATATAATTTAACTAAAAAAAAAAAAGCCCATATGTGAAATAAATTGAAATTAAATGTTAATGAAGGTCAGGAAAGTACAGGTATAAAAGATGTTAAGAATTGTATAGGTTATAAATTTTAACCATTAGGATTTTGTACGCTGAGATTCATGTTCAATATATGTCAACACCAGTATGAATTTTGTTTATCAAAAATGTTTTTCAAGCATCACAAATTTTAAGGGCACAATGACTCAAACCATAAATTCTGACACAATATGTAAATCTATGAAAATATATATTACGTGTGTGAAAATATATTAGAAAAAAACCTAGCTAATGTGAAATTCATTTTGTAAATTGAAGTAGGCAATAATATAGTCTTTATGAGATTCTCAGGGAATTTAAAAAGAAATGTATGTTGAGTAGATCTTTTTAAAAAGTAATGACTTAAGATTTCAGAGTGAGATGACATGAAATGTCAGAATTAAATCACATAGATTCATGTGCTTGATATATATAGAGGGGTGACCTAGCTAGGATGGAAGTTGTTGCAGCAAAAACACGAAAGTAAAAATCACATCATCCATTTAGAAAAATCGGAACTGCGCAAACATTTACCCAGTACTGCAAAAACAAATCTTCCACTTTTTTCAGAAGATAGGGCAATTTTATTCCTTTGTCAAGTACCGTTTTTACTAATCTTTGCCCTACCTGGGTTGAGTGAATATGGCAAAATACTATGCAAAAAAGCTGTTCTTGTTTCAGCTTATTTGGGAACCAGAAACACAGAATATCTCTGAGCATTGCAGGCATGAAATGTTTAAAGATATCAGATCAGATTTTGGATAAGAATGTGAATTATATTTATTCAAATGCCCTTAAATCTCTAAGTCTTTTGGGGGGGACCGGGAGGTAAAAGGTATCTTTTTTATTGTTAAATTTATTGGGGTGACATTGGTTAGTGAAAATGACAGTTTTCAGGTGTACAGTTCTACAGTGCATCATCTATGTTGTATTAGACTCAGTTCTCTTTTTATTCTTTTTATTATCGTATATTTGAGTTCCCATCCCTTCTTCCCCACCACCCTCCCAAATCTCTAAGTCTTTAGGTGAAGTCCACTGTGACTCTAACCGAAGAGTAACCTTTTATACCTAAACGTGGCTGAATTTGCTGTGGTCATACCAGTTCACTTCCTCTGGAAGCCTAGCCCTCCACCCAGGAGTCAGAGCACACTGGTTCCTGGGACACCAACTTCCAGACTGAATCCACTGTCATTTTGTACATAGTCTTTAGGACAGTGAAGGCAAATCAGCAAGGACCCCTAAATAGACACTGCTAGGAATCCCCAGTCACGTCTGGCACCTTACGAGCCAGTTCATTTCATTCTGTTTCTCATTCTTATAATCTTAGGACAAACATAACGTGGAAACTCCTCTAATCGCCTAATTCTTCAATATTTGGTTTGTGCTTCCTTTTCTTTGTCTTGTTTTGCAATTTGCCTGCTTTTTTCTTGCCAGTTTCCTTGTTTTGTTTTTTAAAACTTTGAATTCAGTTATAAATCAACTCTTTTGCATTATCAACTTTGTCACACTCACTCCATGGTGGTGTCCATCCCACTGTATAATTTATTTGCAATAATGTTCTTCTTACTGAGGTAAAATTTAGATTTCATAGAAATCCCAGATTTTAAGTGTATAGTTAGTTCCCTGAGCTGTAAATACCTTGATCACCACTCCAATCAAGATATAGAGCATTGCCATCTTTCCAGTCAATTGCTCACCCTTTCACTCTAATCAACCATTTTAAAATTACTATCACCTTAGATTAGTTTTGCCTGATCTAGTACTTCATGTAAGTGCAGCTACGTAGTGTGAATTCTTCTGTCTGACTTCTTTATCTCACTAGACTATTTTTGAGATTTGTCCATGTTGTTGTTTGTATCAATGGTTAGTTCTTTTTATTGTTGAATAGTATTTTATTGTGTGGTTACAATATTGGGTTGTTTTGAGTTTTTTGCTGTTAGGACTAAGTCTATTATGAACATTTATGTACAAATCTTTTGTGGACATGTATTTTTATTTCCTTTGAGTCTTAGGATTAGATTGCTGATTCCTTAGGAATCTGGTTCTTATAGTAAATTAATCATGACTTAATGTTTTATCAATCAGCCCAGTGAGTTGACTTAAGGTCAAGTTCATCTGTGAGAGCTGAAACCCCTCTTAAGCATAATGACAAAGAGGGCTTCTAAGAAGAGCAATCACGAGTTGTGAAGAAATAATTATGGAAAGCTTCCGTGAGGAGCCATTTCTGGACACTAGCTGGCCTTCACACTGTTTCTCTTCTGCCCACTGTAGGTAATGCATAATTTCATTTGAAGTTCTGCACATCCTAACTGTTCTGCCTGCCCTGTGTCACACTTCCACCTCCATTGTACCATTCACCCATCACTGTTGGGAGAAAAACCTTTCCTCTTCCAGCTGGGGTCCAGTGATTGGAGGCCCGTAAATGAACTGATGATAGATTAACAGGAAAAAAAGAAGGGTTTATTTATGTGGGCATTACATACCTGCAGGAGTGTTTAGAAATTAGTAACTCAATAGCCAGAGATAAAAGGTTTATATACAAAACTTAACAAAAGGAAGATGTTTAAGATTTTTAATGGAAAGGTATGAAAGATTCTCTTGGGCCTTTTGATGCTAATAGAAATAGACCATCTGTTTCTGTGGTAGTTAAATTCATAGGAAAATCTCTTGAGGAGTTAATAGCAGCTATATTTTCTGGAGGCTCTAATTTAGTCAAGAGGAGCTCAGGTAAAATATCTTTCTACATTTTTTCGTGCAAATGTTTTTACTTTACAATTATTTTTATACCAACTCTAGAAGTCTGAGTGGGACTGCATATTTCCCCTATCTATAATTTCCCTAGAAGTTGGACAAAAAAAGAAGCTAGAATGATTGCTGTGAAAAGAGATTCAATTAGAAGTTATGAGGTAGAAGGTCTGCAGAGGGAAAGAAAAACAAAGATCAGTGGTTGGGAGAGACTATAAACCCAGTATTTAAGTCCAGAGGGCAGCCAGTTGAGACAATGTTTAGACGTTGGGCTTGAAGCATCTTGAGTGAAAATGGTAGAGGTAATGTCGTTGTCATGGTCATTTCCTGAAGCAGAGATTGGAAGATGCAAGTATTCCAGTGAAATTTCTGAGCGGCTTGCACTGTTGTGGTAATAAAGCCTTTGAACTTATATCAAGTCATCTAACTTCAGTTTATAGGGCTTCGGGAAAGAGTTTTCAGTGCCTAGTCAGGAGGGTGGAAGAAAAATTGGAAACATTAATTACTGACAAAACATGCAGGATCCAGTTTACAAAGAGGAGAAAACTAGCTCAAAGACCATGAACAAGACTAGAACCCAATAATTCACAAGGATGGGTAATAGTTTTCCAATGAAACAAAATTTCTCTCTACAATTAACTCCATTTTTATCAAAGACAAAGTAAAAATAACTCTTG
This sequence comes from Lyroderma lyra, assembly GCA_004026885.1. Lineage (NCBI taxonomy): Eukaryota > Metazoa > Chordata > Mammalia > Chiroptera > Megadermatidae > Lyroderma > Lyroderma lyra. Next base: position 161,740 of record PVJL010001169.1, on the reverse strand, counting down.
TTCATAAAATGTCAAGTCTCATTAAATTTAGCTTAATTATTTACATAAATACAGTAAGAATGATAACTGACCACATAGACATTTCTAAGTGTGCTTTGCTAAAACATTCATAAGGAATCTCAGATTGGACTTTTTAAATTCTCTCAAGGCTAGGGTGCCAAGTTAAGAATGCTCCATCAGACCTCACTTGTATTACCTATACATTTGAGTGAATTCCTCCCTTCTCAATGTCCCCAAATAGCTTAATATTCCTGGACCTTGTGGAAAGTGATCTTCTTTAGTCATCTGTCATACTAGGAACCCTGTATATCAGGTAGCAGGCCATTTTTCTTCAAGAGGGCTCTGTAAGCTCTAGTCCTATAGAGTAAACCTTAATTTCTTTAAACTACCTTCTCATATTCAATTCTATGCACATCAAATATGACAATCCAGTCAAAGCCTGGGTAATATGACCCGTTTTTCCCAATGATGCCCTGTTATAAGAACAGATTCTTATTGAACTTACATAAATAATTAAATCGCCATAAAAATTAAGAATACTCAAGAATTCCTAAAATCTGGAGGGAACAGGTAGGGAGAATAATACAAATATTTCATTTTTGTTTATAAAGGTATAATCTACTAAATTGTTGTCAGTCATATATAGCATAAGAGAAAGGCATTTCTTACATCCAGAAAGAAAACATTAAAGAATTAGCAATGTTCCAAAAAAAGTTCATAAAAATTATAAAATTCTTTATCAGTTCATTTACTCCTGTGTTAGTTCTTGTTCTGCTTGACCTTGAGTTAGCAATATGTATTATGAACCCATAGGCTTCTCCATTGGAGTTCGGGAAATCCTTAGTCCAAGGATATGACCTCAAAGTTATTTAAGGAATGCCAGCAGAAGCCTCTGCCTTAGAGTACCTGTCATAATCCTTTCCCTGGGTCTCGGAGACAGTATCTTTTGTTGAGGATAGAGCATTTTGGCTTATTACCGATTGCAAGAGCTTTCAATAGCAGAGTTTGAGAATGAAACAAGCATGCTATAGTACTTTCAAAGTCTAATATACTTTTCTTCAGATTGGAAAAGGGATTGAAAATAGGAAGTCCTTTTCTGATAAATTCTACTTTTCCATCATAGAAACACCAGTAAAATAATTTTTACTATTTGTTGCATGACATTTAAATGCTTCCTTTGTATTTGAAAATTTAGCTGTGTTTATTTGCAATTTTCATGACAAAATGAAAGCTTTCCGTAATTTTTATATAAGTAAATTACTATTCTATATTATCTAAAACAGAAACATCTCAACTGATAAGAATTGTGAAATAAAAGAGCTAGAGACTACTGTTTCTTTGGATGTATACACGTGCCCTGTCCAAACCCCCCTCCCCAAAAGAAAAGAAACCAAGTGGTAGACAATTTTATCATTGGAAAGCAGTCTATTTATTTTAAATTGAAATCATATTAATCCTTGACTCAAGTCTCTTTTTATTATTTTTTAATGTAAGTTTAATGTAAGGAGCAGCAGCTTTTGCTATGTAACTTATCAAAGATAACACAAGTTGGATTTGTCTTTTAGACTTGAAAAAAACCTCCACCAAATTTACAAAGAGAATGCGACACACAGCAATGACACAAGCTATACTCCTGTTATCAGAAAATAACACAATTGAATTGCACTGGGCCAGCTCAAGTTGTCATATCATGTTGCTATTGTTTCTTATAAAATAAATAGCTTTGTTTATCATGGGCCAATGTGACACGGCAGTGCAAAAATCATATTCCATGCTGTGGCAGTAGATTAGAGAGCAGGTATCACTGCTCAACTAAACCTACAAAATTCTTTGGAATTTCTTTGGAATTTTTATTAAAGCCCACATTCTTGGCACCTTACTCACTGGCGGTGCTACATCTTTTACAGCCAAATTCACAAATATCTTCACTGATAAAGCAATAGAAGTGCCCATTCAAAAAAACAAAAATCTTTCTTAAGAAATGCTTGAATACAAATTGATTTCACCCGGGCCAGCCCAAGCATTGTGTCGTATACACTTACTTATAACCAATTAAACTGCTCTTTCACCACAGTTAAAATGTAGCTTTTAAAAATCACTCTGTTCTTTCACATGTGAAATACAGTGCAGAAATCTTGCAATGCACCATTCATAATAATAATTTTATTTACCCATCTCTCTATCTCCTCTTGAGTTTTCTCATTTTGTCCCCAGCATCTTGTGGCTTTTCTTCTGCGAGTTGCATTATAGAACTGTACAATGAGGACACAATAATGAAGGAAAAAACTAATGGGAAAAATTATAATTAAGCAGCTCATGGTATATTTCTGCATGAAGCAATGGAGGCAATTTACAACATTGGACATACCTGCAGGAAAAGCTTTTGTTGTGCTAAGCATATTTTTATGCTGATAAACTATTAAACCTAGAGTGTACTTATAATGGGTTTTCCCATAATACAACTATATTCTGTGTCCTGAGGTGAGGATGAAAGTGAAAAATAAAAATCAAAGTAAATTGATAATGGGTATACCATTTTTTCCAACTGAAAGGTGGAAAAATCCATGTATTCCTTTTAGGAGACTAAATAAATGGTCATTTTACTTCTGTATCTTGCATATATATATATATATATATATATATATATACACATATATATATATATATATCTCACATGTGTACTTGTGTATATATATCACAGATATATTAATACATGTGATATATTTACACACATATATTTTATATAATCTATAATCTCTATTATATTTTATATGTATACTATACGTATGAAAGATTATAAAATAAGATGCTGTAAGTTTCTGGTTCATATTCATGGAATACTCACCTGACATAAAACTCAAGGAATCTTTTAAAAGGTTAATTTTCAAAACATGTCCACCAATCACTTTTAACTTTCCCTATTTTAGAGATTTGTGACCTATGATAGAGGAAATAAAAGCAGTTGCACCCACGAGCATAACAAACAGAAGAGCTAGGCCAGTACAATATCCATTTCCTCTTCTTGAAAAAAGCATTCTCTGTTGAACTTAGTCTTCATGGGACTAGGAAACCAACGAGTGGGCCTGTGGACAAAGGTCGGTCCATCAACTCAGATTCCTTTTAGAATCAGAATCTTGAGCGGTGTCACCAGAATAGAAACTAGCTGGATCTCTCTCTGAAAAAATGTTTGAGTCAAGCCACTCTTTGAACATTTCTAACACCGTAGTTTCCAAACCTCACAAAGGGGCTCATTACATTTTCAACTAGCTTTCATTGTTGATAGGTTCATTATTAATGTTAAACCCAATCATGTAACTTCCACCCTTTGATTGGTCTAAAATCTATCACAAATGGCCAATTCATCTTCCATGACAGTATATTACTATTTAAAGACACTATCATAATCTCCTTTGCCAAGCACCACACTTAACGAAATGTTTCTCATGGATATGGTTTCTGGCCCTCTCATCATCTGGATTCAGCTCTTCAGCTCCTTGGGACACCACCAGATTTGCAATATCCATTTTCAATTGTGCTTCCCAGAAAAGGAATAAAAAACATGTGACTGGTGTCAAATATACAGATGCCTTTTCCTTTCTTAATCTATTACCTGGGCTTCTATTAACCATTCCAAAACTGCTTGCATTATTTTGAAAACCACATTACACCGTGATCTCTCACTAAGCTTGCTATCAACTGAGTGTGTGTGTGTGTGTCATATATACATATATATATATATATATGTATATATGTGTGTGTGTATATATATATATATATATATATATATATATATATATATAAAATTTTCCGTCTGTATGAGTCTTGTTAAGTCACATCTCCTTAGTTGGTCAACTTGCAATTAATCTTTCAAAACTTCATGCAAAATGCTATATTGATTTATGTAATAAACAAAATGCTTTACACAAACCAGATGTCTAACAAATGTCTGTACCTCTCTGCACATCTCTTACCACAGAGGTAATGTTATGTTTATTATATGATTATTTGAGAGCAGAACCCATGCATATTTTTGGTCATCACCATATTCTCATCACTTAGCAAAGTGGCAGACATATAGTAGTTGCTCAAGGACAATCTTTCTCTCCATAATTCTTTGACTGCATTGCCTTGATGCTGAAAACAAGTCAATTCAGAGAAGTCGTTTGGTTATATTAGTCAATTCAGTCAAAACACTTAACAGAGTGACTTATGGTGACAATGTGTGAAATAATCTTCCTAATAAAGGTTCAGTGCCATTAAAAACTTAACGATAATGTCAGATTACTAAAATATGCTCCATCTCATCGAAGACTCTAACCTTTGTGCTAAAGAGCTAACAGTCCAATAGCCTGAAAAGCATGATTTTTACTGAGTAAAATGCTTAGTCTCTACAAGGCTGCCTTGTAATTAGTAGGTTCCTAATACTGCTGCTCACTGCTACCACATGTAAGATTCAAAGGGAAAAGAGTTTATTTTTCTAGTTTTACTAACTCATACACATTTTGATTTGAGCATATACAATCCATTTTTGTTTCCTTGAAGGAAAATTGAAGGCATCTCAAGAAAATAACTGTTTAAGAAAATAAATGTAACTTACAAATAAATCATAGATACTATTGGTAGAGACAAGCTTCTGTCTCCTAAAATTTCTGATTAACACCAGGCTGCCACAATTTTATAGTATGCAGAAGCTAAAGATGATATCTTTATTTCATAAATTAAGCTTGAAATTTAAAATGATTTTAGAATTTGGGAAGCTTTTGATTATTTTTTTTAAATCTTCATTTTTATGAGAGAATAGGCAGGCAGACCTCCTGTTCTTTAATAACCTAATATCAGGTACTTCTTGGAAACGGGACACAATAGAGAGATGGACTGTTTATGAGTCAGAGAAACCTGTGCTCCTGTCAACTTGAATAAGAGCCATCAGATATTTCTGGTGATGAAAACCTTTCAGTGAGGTGAAACAGGCCACATTTCGTTCCTTTTATTTTCAGAGATGAGATGGATTTGAAAACCATAACCTGGCTTCTTGATGCAAGGACTCGCCACATGAGATAATCTCCAGCACATTACTATTGGCAAGCAGATCTTTCACCCTTTTGTCTCCATGCATTACAGAAAATGTTAAATCAGTTAGGTGTCCATGTAAACTTTTGATCCTAGGAACAGCCTAGGGTACCATCATTATCTTCCCGAGGACCATGTATAGGCCTTCAGTAGGTAGTACTAATTTAATTTCTTTACTAGAGGAAAAAGTAGCTGATTTTCTAGATCAATATTTGATTGAATATGTTTGAAATGTTGGCAGATAAAGGCCCCTTTTCTGGTCCAAAGACTTTTTGAACCACAGAGGTATAGCGTTCTAGCTCCCCTGGGATTTGAGTGGAAGGAGGTCTCAAAGATCTGTAAGAAGCCTTCCTGCCTTTCCTTGTGTTCTTCCAGCAAGACTCTCTAAAGGTTGAGATGAGAAAAAGATAAGATCAAGAACGGGAATGTCTTTATATCCATTTTTTTAATCTTTCCTGGGGCTTCTCTTAACTAAAAATAATCGTTTATAAAACTAGTTTACAGAAACCTCCTGTAACAGGACGGTAGAAAGAAAGCCCATCTGATCAGGTTTAAGGAGCTAATCCAGTGACTTTGGCAAATAATTTGAAACCTCAGATTCTATCACTGATACCACTAATTAAACAAGAATGCCCGCGTAGCATCAAAAGGGACATGAATACAAATTAAAATGCTGAGGTGTTAGACACAGGTTAGAACTTGACTTGTCTAGTTAGACTGATAAATCAAGGAGTTTGCAACAAACTGTATTGGTTTTGTAAAGACAGTCACAAAGGAAACAGAAAATTAGAAAAATTCTTCATCCACATAATATTTGACTATAAAAACAAAAAATCTGGTTCAGAAGTGTAGATATGTCACTGTAATCATTTTTTTTTTTAATTTTAAGCTTTCACCTGAATTAGCAACTCTTCCCTAAATAAAACAGCTTACACATGACTGAAATGTATTATTCAGAGTAAACAACACTAATGTCTACATATGAAATACAGTGAAAGATTCTTTAAAAGAATGTTTTCCTTCAATTTTTTCTTTTGCTGCAGAAATGCATTTCCTAAGCACAAAGAGGAAAAGATACTTAAAAATTCCTTCAACTTTCTTTTCTATCATTGAACTTTTTGATTGACTGATAGAAATTTGCTTCTCCCAAGCTATTGATTTGAACACACGAGTTTATTTTATAAAGTAACAACTACATGCAAAGCCAACTGCAATTCCTTGAAAATGCAGACTCCAAAAGACTTATTTTCCACAGGTTAAGCCCAATTAATTATCTGACTTTGATATGGAAGAATGATGGCCGTTTAATTTTTATTTCTCTTTGCATGACAATTTCTCACAGCTTTGCTCTCTATTGGTAAAATTGTCTAGTCACAGTCATGATATGTGCAATACAAATTGGACAACTATTCAGGATATCACAGCATATTTCTTACCTGAAATGGGAAATAGCCTGTGAAAAAGGGACTTGGTTTCCTCACTGCTAGGTATAGAATAGGTATGCAATAAATACTTAAGTCAATTATGTAGATAAATTTAATACTCAAATACTGCTTTTAAGGAACAGTCAATTTGAATTAAATAGACCAAATTTCTATCTACAACTACATATGAAATATACAATGCAAATGTCATCAGAACTTGTAATAGAATGTTTTTTCACAGTGCTTACACTCATACATTAATTGAACGTAACATATAGGCCACAGGTAGAGGCAGAAGGATCTTAAATGCAAGTTCGATTTCCTCTGAATCTTTTATTTAGAATCCTTGCTTCAGGATCTTCTTGCAACCAAAACCTCCCTTGTCAAAGAGGCAGCAGTGATTGTTAGTCTTTGAGAGGGCTTCCATTTTTTTTAATGGCCTAATAAGAAGAAAAGAGAAAAAGCAGTGAGACAGGTTGTTAGATGTGAAAATTTGGAGTGAGTCCAGCGGAAGATATAAAGTATTTTACATAACTGTCCTTAACATTATTGCTAATAAAAATATGACTACATTTACCCAAAACTTTGATTTGTAAGATTCAATTTACATATCTTGCAATAGACTGTCTTTCATATGCTAATATTTAAGGTTTTAAACTTGGCAATAATTTATCTAAGTAAAATGATAAGTACTAGGCTCATAAATTTTGTGATAATTTTTCTAAGTAAAATGATGGGCACTGGGATAATATTTTTCATTTCATAATTTGAAAAAAATTCTAATTCTATAATGCACAAATATTAATTACCTACCCACATGCCCTATCCTTTCAAAAACCAGAATTCATGTGTGTAGGGGTTGTGGGGAGGAATATATATCTACTCCTCCCTCATATAATCCATATTTTTAGGGAAAGTTGATCTTACTCACAGCCTTCCTACTTTAGGAGAATCTCACTGACTTGCTTAAAAACTTTCTCTCCCATGAAAGCAAGACAAAGCATGGAACCCCACTGAGGCTGACACCACCATCTCACTGCAGGGCAAGGCGGCCTTGAGATGAGGCCCTACTGTAACCCACAGAGAAATGACTGCAGAGCAGAGATGCCGAGTCCTTGACAGTACATTGAAGTCTCTAGATCAAGTAATCCTGAAGTCTACCATACTTCTTGATTTTCCTTGCCTGAGCAAGTCGTCTCCTTTATCATTTAGGCTATCTTGAGTTGGATTTTTCTGTTATTCATAGTAATATGGGTACTAACAGATACTCTAACTTTCCATTTTTGAGTATATTTCTTTTCTTTTCCTCCTTTTTTTGGGAGGGGGGGGGATGTAGTTCCCTGGTTGGGAATCAAACCCAGGCCTTGGCGTTGAGAGTGCCGAAGCCTAGCCACTACACCACCAGGGAACTCCCTTCTTTTCTCATTTTGTCATTGCCACAAGGTCCACAAACTATTTGTGGCAAATCATATGGTTTTCTTGTGACACCATATATAGCCTTGCCTGAAATTCTACTATTTGGTATTTGAATTTTAAATTGATTTTCTCAATGAAGTTTTCATTATTTCTAACATCAGTGTCAACCTGTAAATCAAATTTTTAAAATACCGGCTTTAGGCCTTACTACTTCCCAAGTAACTCTGAACCTGGATATGTAAACTTTTATGAAAGTTACAGCCCTTATAAAGGCACCAACTAACAAGAGCAGAGGGTTTCGTCCATACTACACACATACTGTTGAAGCCCAACAGACCCATTTACTCAAGCTGAGAGTAAAAGCAAAGTAACATTATTTGAACATTATCTTGAAACAGTGATGTTAATATAATTCTATTAAGGTGAATTTAAAAATGCATATATGACAATAAAGAAGTAGTATAATGACAAATATCATGATTAAATTATTCCATTTAACCATATTATATAAATAATATTTGTATTAATATGAAACAACAAAATGCTTTTCCAAAGAACCTGAGTGGCTATTACATAGATTTTTAAGTTTCTCAGTTTCCTAAGAATTTTTATTTATTTTTGTTGATAAATTCGTAAGAGACTTTAAGACAGCTCCATTTTTCAAATGAAATTAACGTATGTCTGGAGGCACTGTGATGCACTTAATATACTTACAATTTGTTTTAATTATGTGATTAGCATGTTCTTACTCATACTATAGGAAACAGGATATGGTTAATTACGTGACTTTTAATTACAATGAAATCATGCAACTAAAATCTGCCATTTATTTTTCCATTATTTGCTAGTTACCTACATAAATTTTTTCTTTGTGATGCCCTTAAAATAGAACAAAGATGAACCAAAGTGGGTAGAATGAATTCACTCTTAACGTTTGTAGTAAAAAAATGAATACAATACACACCGAAAACTTGAGCAAACTGTGCTATATATAAAGTATTCTATATTTTTACCTGTAAAATATTTTGAAGAATTTTAAGCAGTTTGAAATCAGTCACTCTTTTCCTTGATATTTACATTCCAGAACGATTATGTATTGAGGGGGGAAATGCTGTGATTCAACATTCTGGGTATATGTTAAAGTATATAACTAAGGGATGGTTATTTTCCACTTAATGTAGCAAGAAATTCCTAGGAGCACAGGATTAAAGATATGATTTAATGAGAGAAGAAGAGAAAAACATGGGACCCAAGTAGCCAGAGTTGGCTTTGAGATTGCACCAGGTGGGTGTACTGGGTTTCCTTCATTATTCCAAAATACACTGCAACCAGAGTCCCATCATGGAGACAAAATACAGTTGCCAGGGATGTGGGATGCAGCCATTTTTTCTGAAGTTAGACAAATGGATTGGTCTTCCATGAAAGGTCTGCCCTCATCTTGGAGATGAGGCTTCTGGATATAATCAAGACAGGATGGCACCATCTCTGTCACTGGATGGGAATTCAGGACAGACTTTCAAGCCAATAGTATCTTGGGTACCGAAGTTACCCAAGCCGGTTGTCTCAGGAAATCTGTCAGAAATGTGTAACACTTTACATCAGGAAATAAACACTGCTACCCACAGCATAAAACGGAATGATTTCTCTAAAAGCTACAAATCGGGGTGTATTTTAGATAATGTCTTGCTGTAACTTTATTAATAGAAGCTATGATACAGGCTCATAAAAGCCAGGCATATGAGTTACGTAGGCCTTGGTGGTTACCTGGACGTACGTGGTGTATTGAATAGTGGCCCAGCCTTCCAGTCTCAGTTGGCACTAAGTGCATTGCTTTGGGAACGCCAGAACCAGTGTAAGCTTCCATTTCCTCAACTATGACATGAAAATGAGGAAATCAGACAAGATGATCTCTAAAATCTCAAAAGATTCCATGGTTTACAGATTTCTATGGTTTACAGATTTCCTAAGAGAATAGGCACCATCTCTATTCTTTCTTGTCTCATCTGACTTCAGTAGCCATGTTACTATTCATCATTATAGATAAGCAGATTTTACTAAATCACTTGTCTTTTAAAGATTAGTGGTAATTCTTCCACTATTTCCAAAACATCCTTAAGGAAGTCGATTATATCCAACAAAGACTCTAAAGAGTAGAAACTAAGCACCCTGCAGCGATGTTGGATATGCAATAGTCTCCAAAGGATAAAAGTAAGCCTGGCAAAATCTTTGTTTTGTCCTGATTCCAATACATTTGTGAAGGATTGTTAATGAAAAATGAGAGGGACGTTCCCATCATACATTTCTGGATTACCGTGCAGCAACATCAATAGGAAACCTAATGAAACGGAGGCCCCCTGCAGAGGGGGGATATTGCGTTCCTCTCTCCGCGGCTTCCAATTTCCCAATTGCCCGTACGGAATGAGCCGCCTGCTTGCTGCAGGCCGTGGTGCTGACTGACCATACATATAAGTTGATAATTGGCATTGCCAGTTTCCGCTGTGTTTCCCTGGGTTGAAGTATGACGTAGCACTGCACAATTGTGGGGTGATGATAACAGAACTGGCACATGGCCACGGAGGGCGATCTCAAAATTCCAGCACCGTTGCCTCTCTCACGGGTGAACTGTTGGAATGACACTAGGTCCCAGGTAAATTAACTGGTCGTTCCTATATTTACCCCTGTCCATTGACGAAGGGAATATGCTATGTATTCGCCAAACAGAACTCGCAAGCAGGGGAATAACCGTAAGGAAACCAGTAGGCGCGTCCCCACGACGTGTATCAGGGACATAAAGAGGAAAGCTGCTGAGGTCCCAAATGCAAGTGCTCTCTCCTTTGCTTTTGCACCTGTTCAAACTGGCATCTGGTATGCGGCTTCGAAGAGTCAAACGTTACTACTTTCTGTCAAGCTGGCTGGGCAAAATGAAAAACAGAAAAAAATGTTCAGTTCATCTCTGTGTTATTTCAAAATGTAGTTACTGCATTTTCCTCGTCTGGCTCCCTACCTCTGCTTATCACTGACTGTAGTTTATTTATATTTTTCCTTTTTTGAAATTTAACTTCTACAAGCCATCTGGCATTCAGTCTAATTCCCACATTACAGGTCTCTGTAAGTCAGTCAGATGACTGCCTGTCAGGTTATAGGATTAACTTTAAGGTTTTCTTAATTCATTTGGAGGTTCTTCGTGGATTTCATCTATATATTCCTGAGCTTGTCCACTTGCAGATTTCTGCGTGTGAGTTATGTTTAGCAGGTGTTAGTTTGCTAGAGCTTTCTAAATATCAGCTTCACAACGCAAGGGAGGCTTGGGAAGACACTAGGACTCAAAAATTGTATTGTTCCACAACTGGAAAATGGCATCCCTGCTGAAATGCAGTGTTGTAAAGCTATTTATTAAGTTAAAAAGATGGATATTTCAATATATGGAAAAGTAAAGAGGCTCACGTTCCATCATGAACTCACCAGCGGTGCCTATGTATTCTGTGGTTCTCAGGATATAGTGTATCATTTAATAGGTAGGACAACCAGGTGAGTTTAAAAATACAGATGTACCCTCTGCTGTGAACTACCATGAATTTGAATGTTATTTTGTAACATCCTACCTTTAAGTTGATTCCTTTGTATGATTTTGTCTTCTTGGTGTGAAGCTTAAGTGGCTAATGGAAACCTAGGCATTGTTAAGGGCAGAGGGAATAAAAGACCTCCTTTAAAACGTGTAACTAATAGAGCATTTAAAAATGCATTGTTTTTTCTGTCTGGCTTATTTCATTTAGCATGATGATCTGCCAATTTTTTGCTTTTTTGTCTTCTATTTTTATTGTTTGTTTATATTTTTACTAATCAATGTTGCCCCAATAAATTTTACAATAAAAATGCACTATTACACATTTAAAAGACATATAATGTTGAAGAAAACATGAACTAAGAAATAAAGTTCATTTATTAGTGAATGTCTACATAACTGTCTGGCAGCTATTGCAAAAGTTTTATTTCTTATGTTACATGTACATTAATAAGATTTCTGGATTGGGAGATGATCTGCATTCTTATGACAATGGGATATTTTCTTCTGTGTAAATGACAAACCACTTAATGTTTATTAAACCCATAAAATCTTTGGTCTTTAATGTGATTCTCTCTCTATATATATGCATATATATATATATATATATATATATATATATACACACACACACACACACACACACACACACATATACACACATATACACACACACACACACACACACACACATATATATAGACACACACACACACACACATAAAATATTTTGTTTTAAGCCACTCTTTGTTTTATAGTTTCTCTCACCTCCACTATAAGAAAGAAATTGTTACATACATCTTATAGATGAATAATCCAAGATAAAGGAAGATTAAGGTACTGTATCTGTGGTCACACTGAGAATTAATCGAAATTAAAATGCACAGCTCCAAGTTCCCAGGCCATCGCTCAGCCCCACTCAGCCCCTGGAGCAATGCCACTTTGCACTATAAATTGTCCCTATAATTTTAAAAATTTATAATGTGCTCATCAATTTGCATATCTGAGTATGAATTACAAACATTAAAATTGGCTACAACTCCTCATCACCCAATTACTAACAAGAAGCACCTAAAAGGTCAAAGTCATAAAAGACCAAAGTAAACAGATTTGTGTGCACCTTCAGCTAAATACCATGCATACAATCCAACATGTATTCATTATTTGACACTAGGAGATAGTTCAAACCTTGGCTTACTCATAAGGTTGATTTTGAATTATTAGGAATTTTAATGGTATTTCAAAAATTATTTTAATGTGATTCAGACTTAATGATATCATCTTTACATACCAAGTATTAGGGGAATGTACTTGTACCTATAAGTCAGTAATAAGATAAAAATAATTTTTCAGTTAGAAATTGGTACAATTCTTTTAAAAGGCAGTAATATATAAGAAGAGTCATATAACATTAGAACAAGTATTAAACACTGACTAAATACATTCTGGTTTTGGAATTTCTTGATTTCTATGAATATTTGTTCTATAATAAGTTTTCCACAATTTTCTACCTTCTGCTGTTGTTCTCATATTTTGTTCTATTATGGTTCCATTGTTTGGTTTCTAGAAGTCAATCTTAATGGAGCAATTAACCATATAGCATTGATAAGAATACTAACTCAAGAAAATTGTCAAAAAAAAAGCCCAAGAAAACTCAGGTTCTTTTTTTAAACGGTGGTGTCTCATAAAAACTGTAATTAAAGTATGTGTGATTCTGCTTGTGTATTTGTTACACAAATCTACTGGTCTCAAGTTAAAAAACACATGGGCCCCTAGAGTAGATTGCACTGGGAAAGCATTTTTATTCTCTAGTCAGTGATAGTAAAGTATAACTCCTTAAGAAGGGACTGTTTTCCTATATTATTTGTATCAACTTTCTTTTAAATGCTGCTAAGTATGAAATTAGTGGTGTCCCTCAAAGTGCAGAAGATTAATTGTCAGTAATTGAACACAGTTCGGGAGCTAATCATATGAAAATTGTTATTTAAAGAGTACTACCAGATTGATTGAGTTTTACAATGTACATTTAGTTTTTAAATGACTAAATTGAAAGACAGTGGTAAGAAACAATAAAATCCCATTCCAAGGTGCAAAAGCAAATTAAGGTTTACTAATAATCCCTTGAAAGACAAATACGTCAAATGCTGTAATGTAGGGAAAGCAGTAAAAATGACTCTAAAATTAACTATAGAATTAAAGTATCAACTATTCTTAAGATTGTATGGGTTGACCACAATTTTTGGAGGTTTTCCCTGTGCATCTGATTAGTGAAGTTAGAGCAAACCAGAAAATTGGGACCTGCCTTAGACAATGTAAGTTACAATGATTTGACTAGAGAATGAAAAAAAGTATATATACTTCATTGTCTCCTGTTATTCCCAATGTATCTATACATTTTCACCTAAAGACTCCTGCTTCCTGAGATATGAAGTAGATGCCCCTTTTCCTTCCTTTTGTCATCAGAGGACAACTGAGATCAGGGCTGCTTCTGCCTGCGCCCTTCAGCCAATAGACCAACCCGGGTGCTGGGTTATAGAATAAGCGTTTATTATCAGGCCACCGGCCACCTGAGGAGGCAGCGGGCTCTCACTTGCAAAGACTGACTTCTATTCCCAGTCCAGTGATGGGTATTTAAGGGAAAATCTTGGCATTCTCTCAGGGGCTTCATGACGGTCTGGGGGGGAATCCATTAAGCCTTTGGTCATTCCTGATGGCACTGTTCTTGATAGCATTATAGACTCAGTAAAAAAAACACTCTAGAAAGAATGCTAGGTCACAATGATTGCCATCAACAAGAACTAATCACAAGTTTCAGGATAATTATCTAAAGCAGAAGAGAGGGGACATTCTAGGAACAATCTATTGTTAACGTTTTAGGGAGGAGAAAGCTGGTTGAGAAAGTGATTAAGACCAGAGCACTGGGGAATCGGAGGCTGGAGACTTCATGAGGCCTATAGTATGGGGGCTCTCATGCGTGGCCCTACTTCAAGTCTCTGCTGTCAGTAGTAGGGTCTCCTACCTGTGAGACCAGCCCAGCATGAAAGCTGTTACTGTGCTGTCAGGGAAGAACCCTGGTCTCAGATGGTCGTCAGGCCCTGCTTCACTCCGACTAAGAAAAACTAAAAACCCTGGACGTTATATATAAAACAGACATAAGAAGACTCTTGTGGGTGGAAAGGGGGTTCTGTGGAAAGTAACCTCACAGGGTGATCTGACCATAAATTCCTAACTGGGCAGACCATCATGGGTAGTCACACCCCAAGCATGTAACTTCTTTAATAAAACCCTTATCTTTGCCTTAAGCAAGCCCTGTCCCCTGTTTCTGTGCATCTAGGTTAACACACCTTTGAAGTAACAACCCTCAAGAGGGCACATAATTTGTTAAGTGTCCTGAAAATTAATCCCTGTCTTGCTTTCTCTCACCTTCATGTAATCTTCCTGACATCCCCTCCTTGATTTCAAATGTGTAAAAGAAACTGCAAAACTCTTTTTCTCCAGAGCACTTGAGACCTTGTTGCCCTGCAGTTGTCAACAGTTTTGACTCAAATAAAGTCTTATACAAAAATTCTCTCCTAGGTTGGATGTTTCTTATGTCAACATTCTGAAAAGTGGAAAAAAGAAGGCAGGCTGGTTAGGGCCATGGGAACCAAAGGAACAACGTGCTGGCAAGTTCCCTGGGTTTTCTTTATGCCTCCTGTATTTCAGACTGGGTGCTGGAGAAACACCAGAAAGCACCGATGGGTGCAGACCAGAAAGTCCTAGCAAAAGCCTGTTCTGCCAATAGAACAGAAAGAATAGCCTCACTGGACAGACATTTTTAAACAACGACTGCTCTACTCAAGCAAACACCACAGAAAAAATCTGAAGCTCCAAACTCTTCACCTCTCCAGCAAAGGCCTAAACTTCCACCCCTGCCTGATTGTCCAAGGCACCCAAGCCACTCAAGATTAGTAGGACAAGACGAGTAGAAAGTAGAGTACCATATTTTGCCATGTATAATGCACACTTTTTTGCCCAAATTTGTGAGGGAAAAGTAATACTGAGAGATGACTAAATAAAAATTTAAAACCTTCTTTACATCAGAATAAACCAAAATAAAACTTGATAAGGATATATCTGTGTCATATTTGAATTATAATGTGCTAAATTCTTACTTTTATATTAATGAATTAAAACTATAACAATTGCAAAGTTAGAAAAAAGCAAATTATTTGGACCTATGTCCAAAAGGGAAAATTCTGATAAGTATCACAACAATGAAGAGATTGTGAAGAGGAATGCCAATATATTTTTGCAAAATGGAAAGCAGGTGGAGGAGAGGTGACTGGTGACAGGCCAAAGGAGCAGGGGCCTCAAATATGAGGAGAGGTCTGACTGACTTACCCTACCGAGCTCCACAGTTAGACTCTGAAACATCAGGGAGTGAGTGAGGTTGGAAAGAAAGAGGTTCAGAGGCAGAATTCACTCTGACCTGACTCCCTCCTTCATACACATGCACACGCATACACATGCACAAGCCCCAGAAATCAAGCATGCATTGCCTAGTTTAAAAAGAAAACAAAATCAGAGTTTCTTTTTCCAAAGACAACGAAACTCTTCTCTGGCAAGAATATGAGAGTGTGAAAAAGCTGCCCCATAGCAAAGCCTTCTTTCCTTGCTTTAGGGTCTCCCAGCTTGATACTGGCTCCCACCCCACTCAATCTATAAAGCAAAGCATGCCAGTGGATGAACTCTGCTCATACACACAGAGCACACAGTCATTTATTTTTATTGTCACATTTTTAAACACAAATAGATGAAAAGGAATCACTTGGAATTGAGCAAAGCCTATAATATGAGAGGATGATCACAAAGTATGAACAGAAATGACCATCAAAGAAAGACAGAATTCAGTCTACAGAAAATAAATTAAGAAAAATAATCTCTAATAATACCTCATGCATATTTCATAAAATACTGTATCCATAAAATATGAACAGGATTCTATTAAAAGACAAGGCTCAGTGAACAAGAAAAACTCATCAAAATTAAAATATGATAGCTAAACAAAGAAAGTACCACTAGTAAACAAATACGTGGGACAATGAACAGCATCACAAATATACAAATTATGCAAATTAATACAAAAATGCCTCACTTTGTTTCACTATTAAATTAAAAAGGCAAAAGAAAATTTTAATGAAAATACTCAATGCTGGGGAGGATGCACTAAAACTCTGTGGTGGTATTATGTATTTGTACACCTCTTTGAAAATCATTTAGCAATACATAAAAAGAGACATGAAAACAAACTTTTGGCCTAGTAATTTTATTTTGTTTGCATCTGAATGGAAGATATAAGAAAATTAGAACAAAATATGAAAGAACTAGGTGCCTGAATAAGGTATTTATAAGAGTAGAACTGTGCTCTTGGAATAGCTTGTTTTGAGTGAACCCTCAGTATTCAGTACATACTTCTGAAAATAATCTGGACAGGAGCATGAGGATGTTTAAAACCTCACTCAATACTACCCTGCAGAGTTTACCCTTGGAAGTGAATTGTTTTTGCTTTTCTTCTTCTCAGAATTACTAGTCAATGAAAGTTGTTCGTAGAAGAAATCATACCTGAGATAGGTTTTGAAAGATGAGTAAGAACTAAACAGAGTAAGAAAATTTAGACTAATGCTTCAGGCCACAGAGAGAGCATGAGCGAGTGTGCAATGCAGAAAATAGTATAAAGTACATGAAAAACTGTAAGTGGCTTGGAGATCCTAATGCTTAAGCATTAAGCTGGGAGTGGTTAGAGATAAGGCCAGGGAGACAGACAGGGGAGTAACAGGTCAAAGAGGGCCTTCTGATATACCAGACTAAGAAGATTTCACGGTAGATAATATAATTTGACAGCCATAAAAGTGTTTAAGCAGAGGAGTGACAATTTCAGGTTGTGTTTTTATACATTATCATTGCTACCTAAAAAGGGAAACTCTGTTTCCTCTCTACACTCAAGACTTCTGGTCACCAAATTTGTGAGGATGTTCCCACACCAAGCAATTTGACCCTCCAGTGGACACTGACCAGGTGTCCTGCAACTTAACTCAATTCTGACACTAGCTACATGGAGATAGAGAGCATCACATCCTACAAGTTAAGGGCTCAATCCCCCAAGACTGCCCTTTTCCTACTTCAAAAAGCAATTATAAGTCTAGGTTGTCACCTGTGCTTCTGACCAACTGGCTTAGAATTGGGAGTTCCCATGATCCCTTCCTCAAGTTTGAGACCTGCTGAAAACATTGCAAAAATTCATCAAATTGTACATCAAAATTGTCAGCTCACCGTGAGAACCACAGCACAGCAAGGAAGTTTCAATAGGGAAATAGTTAGGAAAATTTTAATTGAAAATTTTGGGCTGGGAAACGTATGTGCAAAAATGGTCTCAAAGGAGCTCACCGATGAACAAAAGCAAAGAAGAGTCGAAGTTTGCCAAGACCTTCTGGAGAGGCAAGATGATGTTTTGGGGCATGTTATCACAAGTGAGGAAACATGGATGTACCAATACAACCCTGAAACAAAGCGTCAAAGTGCACAATGAAAGTCAGTCATTCTGCATGACCAAAACATTTCTGTCAGTCCAAATCAAGAGTCACAATGAAGTTGCTAACCTGTTTTGATATCAGAAGGATTGTTTATTATGAATTTGTACCAATTGGACAGTCAATCTAGTTTACTATTTGGAAGTGCTGAAAATGCTATGTGAAAAAGTTAGATGAAAATGACCTGAAATTTTCACCAACAATTCATGGCTCTTGCGTCACAACAATGCACCAGCTCACAGGGCAATATCAACAGTGATAAAAGGAGTAGCGTGATTTATTAAGATAAGGACCAAATCATGACCATTAGACTTAATGACCTGAAAGTTGTTTTTAATTTTTTCTTTAACACTAGTCTCTGCAGAATCTAATTATAGGAAATTTGAGTGTTGGAAGCAAGAGCCACCTCCTCTTTAAGGGCGGCGATTAAACAATAAGGAAGAGAGGTAGAGGTAAGTAGAGGAGAGTATAGACAGTGTTGTGGGGAATAACTATTGTTACTCTTTTGCTCATTGAAGACTTGGAAACACTTGAACACATTTATAGGATTAGAAAAACAAACAAGAGAAAATAAAATACGAAAATAATCAAAGAGTGAAATCTAAGAGTAAGACCACAAACGATGAGATCTAAAGCATAAGAAGTGAAGTTCTTAAACAGGAAGTAGCAGACCTTAATCTTTGAGTCTCGGGAAAAGTAAGTAAGTATGAATGCAGGTATAAATAAACTAATTGGGGAAGGATAGAGGGAGGAGGGGAGACAGGAATAAGCTGAGGTCTCATACCTCATAGTCTTAATTTTTTTGTGGAGTAAGAGCCAAACTCATTTGGGTAAGAAAGTTGAAGAATATGGTAAGATGTTGAAATGTCACTGAGCCCAAAAGGAAGCTATGAGGGTGTAATTTTAGGATCCTGCGATGACATTGAGGCCTCAAGATTAGAAACAATAAATGTGTGATAGTGTCATTTTTGTGGATGGTCCTGAGGTATTTCTCTAGCTATTCTCAGCATCCCCAAAGTAGCAGATAGGGTGGTCTGCCAGATTGGCCAGGGTGAGATGCTGCTGAGTGGATGCGCTAAAAGAACAGTGGTTGAAGGGTTTGGAGAGAAAATAGTCGATACGATGAACCATGTAATTTAGGACAGATACATAAATTAAGTGGGTATGTGTGTGGGGTGCTACTAGATTAGGGAAAATTGACTTTTCAGGGAATTTTTATCAAATAAAGAACAGGTATAGTAAAAGTGGGCCTTTACCTCAATGTGTTTGTGTTATTGTAATAAGAAAAAGTAATTTGCAGTGTTTTTTTTTTCATGTCCATCATCAATTGTAATATAGGAGTACCTTATATTATTAATATAGCATCCAGGAATTAAAAATACCATTTTCAGGTTATATTACGAAAGATAAACATATATTAGATAGAGAATAAATGATATAGAGAACACCCTTCTGATGTTCATGAAATATATACCACTTCACTTTATTACTTACCCCAGATCAAAGGAAAAGAAAAGTTTTTCAAGAAGTTCATTTTAATATTCATACATTTTCATTGAAGCATTAGAGTTACTGTCTCAAAGTAAATATGAATAATTTTCCGCATATCCCAATGAGGACTTTTGGCTCACCTGTTTTTGGTTTTAACCAAATGGAAAGCTGGGAAAATTATAAGGATTAATTAAAAGGTATATGTCTAGCTTTTCCTGTGGGAGCCACTGGGTTGAGAGGATTGTGGCCATCTTCTTTCCTGGCCATGGTGTGTGTTCGTCAACTGATACGGGTGTACTCTGAAAAGTGGGAATCGTCTGGCAAAAATGTTAGCCTGCCTGCTGTATTCAAGCCTTCCACTTGACCAGATATTGTGAAC
Source organism: Lyroderma lyra (assembly GCA_004026885.1). Taxonomy (NCBI): domain Eukaryota; kingdom Metazoa; phylum Chordata; class Mammalia; order Chiroptera; family Megadermatidae; genus Lyroderma; species Lyroderma lyra. The sequence continues at coordinate 141,829 of PVJL010001169.1, read as the reverse complement.
TTTGTTCACACAAACTTACCAAAAACAATAAAGAGCTCTATGCTGTCAGTGAATTAGGAGGCCATCAAACGGATGCTGAGTCCTGGGGTCCAGGCAGACCTGTGGCTTGAATTCCCAGAGTTTAAGGTGGTGGGACTCATTGTTCTGGCCAGGGTGCTTTTGGCATATGTGTTGTGGGGGACTCATATTTGCACCAACCAAAACCTAGTGTCAGTGGCACCTCGCAGCAAACACAACACAGAAGCAATATGCCAACTGCTCTGCCCTGGCTGACTTGACCTCCTCAGCTCTGTTCATGTCTAAAAGTTGTCATATTGAGGAAGTTCCTGAACTTCCTTTGGTAGTTAAAGATAAAGTTGAAGGCTACAAGAAGACCAAAAAGGCTGTTTTGCTTCTTAAGAAGCTTAAGGCCTGGAATGACATCAAAAAGTTCCATGCCTCTCTGTGATTGAGAGCTGGCAAGGGCAAAATGAGAAAGCATCATCATATCAGGGCTAGGGACCTTGCATCATCTATAATGAGGATAGCCTTCAGAAACATCCCTGGAATTACTCTGCTTAATGTAAGCAAACTGAACATTTTGATACTTGCACCTAGTGGGATGTGGGCCACTTCTGCATTTGGACTAAAAGTGTTTTCCACAAGTTAGATGATTTGCATGGCACTTGCTCTAAGCTTCCTCCCTCAAGAGTAACTACGACCTTCCCATGCACAAGATGCTCAATACAGACCTTGGCAGAATCTTGAAAAGCCCAGAGATCCAAAGATTCTTCCAAGTACCACACAAGAAGGTTCACCACAGTGTCCTGAAGAAGAATCCACTGAACAGCCTGAAAGTCACTTTGATGCTAAACTCATATGCAAAGATCATGCGCCATTCTTTGCCAGGCCAAGAACCACAAGCCTCGGGTAGATAAAGCAGCAGCAGTTGTAGAAGGCACATCAGGTGAGAAGGGGGTTCCAGGCAAGAATCCTGTGATAGAGAAGACAAGAAGGAAGACTGTTGGCCTTACAAAGCAGAAGGCTTTGGTGGGGAAAAAACGGCTGCAGCTGCCAAGAAACCAGTAGCTGAGAAGCCCGCAGAAACGAAACTCACCACTCAAGAAAAGAGGCCTGCGGCATAAACTGAAATTTGTTTATTCTGTCAAGGTCAAATCACTTTGGACAGCTAATTTTGAATAAAAACCCGATCAAAGAGGGGTGAAAAAAGTATATTTAGGGGGTTCCCTGTTGGTCCATGGCTAGGTTTCAGCGCTCTCACCGCCGTGGCCTGGGTTCTCTTCCCCGTCAGGAAACCAACTAAAAAAAAAAGTATGTTTAGAAGTTAACTTTTTAATATCATTCTGGTAGGAAGCAGTCTAAATTGACTTCATTGAATTTTTCACTTACATGAAATATTCTCAGACTTGTATTACTGACCACAGAATATATAAAAAGAGTTCATTCATTCATTCATTCATTCATCATTCCTTCATTTGTTCATTTATTGACTGATTCATTCACTCAACAAGTATGTTTTGATTATCTAGCATATACTTGTACTCTGTTTAGGACTGAGATTCAAAGGTCTCAGTTTTCCTGGCACTTATCCAGATTTAACACTGAATGACAGGCAGCCCAGGAAACTAGTAATCCCCCACAAAATCGTGCTCACCCTACAAAGGTAAATAAAACACAATACTTTGTCACAGGACTTCCCAGACAATTAACCAGTAACTACAATGTGATGTTGTAACATAAGTCCACAGTTGTTATTCTCAAGCCCTTTGAGTCCAGATGTATTTCAAAATTCCTCACATTTTAGAAAAGTAGTATTGTGCATATGCCATATATCATGCCAACTCCCTAGTGTGGTCCAGAAAAAGCATGCTATAATTAGCAAATACATTACTATTTCTACAAAGAACCTTGTAGGCCAGGTCTTGCCCTCAAATAAATTTATACCAAACATAAAAGGCTCTTGTTGTTCAGAGCTTTTTAGATTTCATAATTGAAGGTAAGGAATTCCCGTTTTGTAAGGAGTGGGCTGTCCACAGGTTTGTAGGGGATTTCATAGGAGCCAAAAAATGGAGAGGGAATTAGGAAAAGCTTCTTAGATACGGTAAATCTTGAGCTAAGTTTTGAAGGATAATGAGGTATTAGCCAGTGAACAATGAGGTAGTAGTGTTTAAATTATTTAAAAAGTTTACTTATTACCTTCTGAAACTATTAATACATTTCATAGATTAATCTTAAATTGGGTCTGCCCCAGGTTTCCTGAAAAACATTTAGCAAAAACTTCTCAATAAAATAATTTACACTTGATGCTTTGATCTGAACTTCCCAGTAAAGCCACTGCCTTCTGAGCCTCATGAGAAAAATCTACTTGAATATGAAAATAAAACTTCTGTTTAGAGGTAGAATGCTGCATTGAGAAATGGGGGAAATTAATACATCTAAGTCATATACAGATAGGAATTAATTGAAGCATTATTAACTCAAATATTTATGTTACAAAAATCAAAAAACAAAAACCAAACTTTTTGCCCTGAAAAAAAAGACTTTATTGAGGGGGAAAATGCTTATCTATCATTTTGTGCACTAGCATTAGCATTTGCTGGTTCAAAGCTAATAAAGCCCTCTCCGTGAATGCATCATTAATAAAATCTTCAAAATGGCTTCTCTCACCATATTCTTTCTGATTTTTCATGACTTAATTAGAACATCTTTTAAAAGACTAGTTTTACTATGGTAGTATCATATCTGCATTTTCAGCAGTATGCAGTTTAATCACAATGGGTTATAAAGTGAAACTCCCAGTACTTATTGTATTATCTAGTAGAACCCACACATTTAGTATTTTTAGTGCCCTGAGTCATCATCTTATATTTGTTCATCAACATTTTAACTGCCCCTCTTTAAAAAAATGTAATTTGATAGTTAATTTTCTAAACTTGTTATTTCTTTATTTCTTTCCAAAGTAATAACATTTCATATGCTATTGATATACTTCATCCTGCACCTGAACCCTGTTCTCTCACAAGTCAAAAGTAATTTCACTCTTTTTACCTCATACTATTTTGGCAATTTTTGTTTAGAGACTTGATAAACCTAAATTCTTCTAAGAAGTAAGTTTCATCATCATCAGTAAAAAAGAATTAGCTATTTTATGCCACACCATTGAATAGCTTTAGAATATATATGTAAACACTATGGTGGTAGTATTGAAATTGGCAGCGTGAGACACACACACACACACACACACACACACACACATTAGATACTTTGATAGCCAAAACAATTTTATTTCATTATTTTCAAAGGAATGATTTCTTTTTCTAATAAAGCATAATTCTTAGTTTTTTAAATATTCAAAGAGTGGTGAAAACAACTTGCAGGTTAAGTGCTGCTTTGAGAGTTTTTCATTTGTCGTTGCTTGTCCGGAGTAGAATCAAACACGTATAAAATAAGTCACAAACCTGTTGATGAAGAACTTGGGCTATTTCCTGCTCTCCCACTTCTACCCTATTTCCTCTCTTGCTCTGTTGTTCTTTCCTATTCTCTTTCTCCTGCTCCCTCTCCCTCCCTCCCTCTCTCACTCCCTCCTCCCCTTCTCTTAAATTTCTGAGAAAAAAAGGAAGCAATTTATTCAGATAAGCATGTATTACTCCTTGGAAGCTCTCTTCTTAGCATCCTCCACCACTCCTAGCATAGTGCCTTAATCATCACCTACATTTTGCAGAGTAATAGCTTAGAACATGGGTTTTGAAGTCCAGCTGTCTTGATTTCAGTTCTGGTCCTGCCTTATTAGATCTGTGATTTTGGAAAAATTATTGGACCATCCTTTATTATGAAAGCATAGTGATAGTAGTAATAGTATTTCACTTATGGGGCTGTATGAATTAAATATTACATTTTAAAGAATTTAGAACTATTTCTGACACAGTAAAAATTTAATCATTGTTAGTTACTAACATTATTATTGTTTCTCTGTTTCATTTTGCTGGAAAGGTAAATTCCTTTTCAAAAATTTTATCCAAGTAGCTCTCCTTTGTTTATTCATTAATCTACTCTTTTGGTCAACAATTACTACTTGAGCATTTGCCATGTTACCAGAAGTGTACTAGATTCTGGAAACTTAAGAGTAAATAAGAAACAAAAGGTTCTATTTCCAGACTTGAAAGTCAACAATAAGCTTTCCAACTAAACAAACAATTACAATACAGTGTTAAGAGTTATGATAAAAGTGGTGAGGGTTGGTATGGAACCAGAGGGTCTACATCCAATCCAGGTTGGGGAATGCACCTGATGGGGAGACCCAGCAAGTGACAGTAATATCACCATATAGGAGAATACCATGCCTTACCACTTTCTAACTCTTAAAACATCCCTCTTTCATTTTTGTAGGTGTCTGCAGATCACGAACTGAGTTTATTTGACCTGAAAGAAGGATTGGGCCTCAGGGATCTATATACTTAGAAAACACTCAAGTTGATTTTGATTAAAGAGTCTAAAGACACTTTGTAATAAGTCTTAGGCAAATGGGCAAGATAAGAAATGCTGGAATAAAATCTCAGTGCTGCTAAAGCATATCAAAATTATGAACAAATTGGTACATCACTCCAATAGTGCATTAACAACAGAGACATTTCAAAGAGAGATTTATCCTATATGGGACAACTAATCAGTCAACACCTTCTATTCAGTAGTACTCATAAACCATGCCAGAAAGACCCAAGAATCCTATTTTAAAAGACTTCCAGATAAGAAGATTCTATACCATTCCTTGAGAACAAATCCTAATGATTATAGAATAATGATTATAGATAATCATCATATTTATTCTTGGGCAAAATCAGGAACTTGATTTCTCTTGCTCCTATATTTAATTCTCTGCACATTTTCTCACCCTCAACATCTCTTCTAATTTCTTCTTTCAACTTCTTAGCTCTCCTTTTATTCTATCCCTTTTCTAAGCTCTGTATCTGGAAAGTACATGAAACTCTTTTTTATTAAAATAATGCAGATGCAGCAAAGATAAGGGCAAAAAATAATTCATCCTAAGGACTATTTGTACTTTAAGGTGAGGAAAAGCTTCAGAAACATAAATTAAATTTGGAAATTTTAGAAACAGCTAATGATGTACAGTTGTTGTTTTTGTTTTGTTTGGTTTTGTTTTGCTGGAAAGGTAAATTCCAATTTTGTTGTCTCTTAAACTATACCACCCTGGATGGCTATGGCTATGTCTGGCACGTAAAGCTACTTTGGGGGTGTTTAGTTACTAGGACAATTAAGTTTATTCTCCACATTACTGTATATGTGCTGTTCTGGTGTGAGTGTATATCACGTGGTGAGAACTCTATGCTCTGATTGTTTCTGAGGTACAGGGGAGCAAAATGAAATTGTCCACAATGGTTTTAAAAGTCAATTGGTACTCTTTTTCCATGGCAGAATAATAAAAATAATTGTCACTACTTAAATAGTGCCTTTCATCCTCAGACCTCAAGGCACTCCAACATCATTACTTCACGTTATTTGAGTTGATTTCTTGTGGAAGACAGGGCAAACTGAAAGACACGTAATATACGGTTAGCTATGTTAATTTTGTTTTCTTTACCAAATGCAAAATAAATAGCCTACTAAAAAGCTAGATAATATCTTGAAGATAAACCCTTCCTAAAGTAAGTTATTCTAAACAGATGTGTTTTGTTTTATAGCAATGTTATTTTAAAATTTTTTATTCACACAGACATAATCCTAGACTTGATTAACTAATACTGACTTTTTGGCTTCTATTTTTGTCAGAGAAACAGAAACAAGCAAATTGCTTTCACACAGAAAAATGGTTTTAATGAACAGTAAAACTACAGATTTTTAAAGCTTTGCTGCCTTCTAAATTTTATGAGTAAATTTGTGGAAAATGGTGTAAATAGAGTATAATTATTTTCAAACTAGCAGCCTTTGTTATTAGTCATCTAACTGTCAAGGGGATACAAAGCACCCTGGTGCATAGACAAAGGATTGAAAAAAAAGTTACCTGTAGAGAGTTTTTGCTATTGAAAACTAAAGCAGTGGGGTGAACTTTTGGTTTACACATGCAAATGCTGAATGCTAAACCTGGCTGAAGGAAAAATCAGTTTAGCCCGATAACCGGATTACTTAGAACAAAAATAGAGAAAATTAAGAACTGAAGAGCAGAAAATTGAGGTAGAATAGAATTTAAAGAGTAAGTAGATGATGTAGGCTTTCATTTTCTTCCCCCCACCGTGTCCAGCTAATTAAAATTACAATCAAAATGAAAGTCTAAACTTGTAAATATCTTTAGCTAATGATTTTGTCTTTTTAATCATCTTCACATTCAAAGTCTTCTTTTATTCATTTAGGTCTTTACAATAAAATGAAATTGTTTTTTTCCCTGTAAAAATCCTCTTTTTAATTTCCCTTATCTGCTTCCTTTTATATTATATATTCTGTAGTTCCTTTTTTCTCTGCCTTTTTTAATGCCATATTTTTTCAGCTTTTTCTTCTACTTTGAACATACTTGACAGAAGGCATAAATTGTGTAAGTGTAGAGGTTGTATTATTTTACTTTAGAATTTAACTGCTGATCCAACTACAACTCTTCTAGGCCCCCTCCCACACAAAGGCATACTTAATCATTATACAAGTATAATATATACTTTATAAAAGTATGCTTTTAAGTATTAAGTGAATTGAATTTGCTTACTAAAAATATTTCTCCATTGCCTTTACCATCAGGAATATTCTTTATATTCCCAAATGAAATCACAATTAAAGATGCTACTGATTCATGAAAATTTTGCTTTACATTTCTGTTTACAAATGGTTTATGCTTCTGGAATAAGTATTTGGGAACCCAGGAAATGAAAAGGCACCTAAGGAGCATGAGGTCAATAATGGTGGAGCCCTTTATTTAAGTCACTGGGTTCAGTACACATTAGTTGGGCACTACCACATACACACCTTGTTGGAGGACTTATTCCTGAACCTAGAAGTCAGATCTGGGCTTCACATAGTACCCCATTTCTCTATTGATCAGTTTCTGCTCTAACTACTTAAGTGGCTATTTTACTTTTCAGCTTACTAGCCTACAAACATAAGTTAAGCCCTGGCTACTAAAAGTGTGGGTAGCAGCATTCCCATAGCCAGAAAGCTAGTTAAGAATATAGACTCTCAGGCAGCAAATCAGATGCATTGAGTTAGATGCACTTCATCTTAAGAAGAACCCCAGGTAATTTAGGTGCATATTAAAAGTTGGTAAGTATTCTTTGAAGCAGTCACCTCTAAGCATTCTAGATATATAACTATTTCTTATTTTGTTTCTTAGCACTCCTTCAAGCCCCACTCATGAGTGAGGAACATACAATGTCTAAGATAGGAAAGAAAGAAATTGAGTTTCAATCTCTGGGCAGTATAGGACCTAGCCTAGGACGTCATTTCCCATGCTCTGGGTTTTTTCCTGATAAGCTGGCTAGAATGCCTAAAGCACGCAGCCTGACTTAGGTGGTGATGAAGGTATGCCTACCAAGGCCAGTTTGTCACTATCAATGTCTACCTCCTAGATAAGAGACCAGCATAAGCCAACCACACCCAAGATCAAGCACAAGGCCAATGAGGTCATGTATTTCGGGACAATGGTAGTTTACTTCTGTTTTCTACAGCCAAAATGGATGCTCCAAGCAAGCATAGCTATCTCCACATCATCTGCGATATCCAGGTGCATTGCCAGGAGACATTTTGTTCTGCTGATAAGGAATCTAATGTGATCTCCCAAGAACTATCCTACACTTATCTATTCCATAAACATAGGATGATGCTAACTGGTTTTCATCTTACCTCTTTGATGACTTCTTTTCCTTATGTTTTGATGGCTCCCTTTTCTCTACCCAGCTTTGAAATGTTTGAGAGTCCAAGGCAACCTCTTCTTTTCTTACTCAATATATTTGGACTCCATTCTCTGTCCATTCCAATAGCTTTAATTACCATCTATGTGCAAACCACTCTCATTTATATCTCTAAGCCAGATCTTTCCTCCATGTATTAAACCCACATATCTAGTGCCCATTTTGCATATCACTTGGATATCTCACAGACACCTCAATATTAGTATGTTCAATACTGAACTCACAATTTTCTATCATTAAATAGTTCTTTTTCTGGTCATGAGCCTAGTAAATAACTCCCCCTGCAAGTTGTACTTCCAGTTATAGCCACTGATAAAGCCCCACATTTGGATGAGTCAATTTAATTTTCTGTTCTTAAATCCAGTATATTGAAGAAGAACTCATGCTGTTCATGTTGCAGCTATAAATCCATCATCTCTGGTTTCAGGCACCATGGGAGCTTCCTATCAGCATGATGTTTTGTGGGTATTGGATCAAAATAATAAAGTACTTGGATCAAAGTGGTAGCATGGTTATTGTCCCAGTAAACTAAATGGAAGCATAAAAAGCTAACGTATCACTGAGGCATGACAATAAAGCTTTATTGGTGCTTCTGTCAATGAGGGCAAATTTCTGGTAATACCATAAACCAAATGGATAAAAATTGTTTTGGCAAGATCAATAACTGCACTGTAAGTGCTAAAAGATATATCATTTTTTTCCTAGTAAAGAAAACAAACAAGCAAACTACAAAATGGTAAAAACTTGAGCCTCAACTGATTTTGTTCCCAATAATTCACTGTCATTCTCCGAGATGTTGAGATGCAAAAGCCAAGCCAGCCTGTTAAATTAATCACCAAATCTACACCATTCATTAAACAACCCCCAATATTGTAATGCTCCTGTTCATTCCTTATTTTGTCAGGGAATGAGAATGCCAAATGGCCTCCACTTGGCCCTTCCTAAACTACTAGCCCTTACCTTAGAGGTGTAAGTAAGAAACTGTGTGGGATTCTGCCAGTTTCCTAAAATATCCATTCCAACCACTCAGTAAGAATTTGAGAAAATGATCCCAAGTTAGTTTTGGGAGTCCCACTCAGCCTACCATGAAATAAACTCAGGCAGGAACTCCATTTAAAATCTGGGCTTCATAATGATCCCCAGTTCTAACCGACTGACTACAGTGGAATTGCACATCCCCAGGAATCAGTGATCACTTTGAGCTATATCCAATATTTCCCAAGTTTAAGAGTTTCCCTTTTCTCAATGCCCAAATATTCAGGTTAACAACTGCCAGCCCCATTAGGAAAGACAAAGCAGAAAATTCACAGTATGCCTGGGTAGTGCATGGATTTTTCCTCATAGGTCCTAGCCTCTCCTTCACTGGGTGATGCTGGGTCTGTGAACCCAAAATTCTCCAGCATATTGGCTCCAGAGAGGCCTCTGTTCATCAGACCTAAAATAGCTTTGATTAAATAAATCAAGACACACCTTAATTGGCTGCCTGTCTATTTCATTCCAGGGGACCCCATGATTAATTAACCACAGCCAGAGATTTCTGCTACTGAAGCCATTCCCTGATCCCTGAGTGTAGCATCTGGCTATTAAAACAATACCCACTTTGCTTCAGACTGTTAACAGTCATCACCTGGGCCAGGCCTCAGCTGGCTTCTCACATCCCCACTGAGACCAAGAATACCATTTTTATTGTAGCTCCTTCCAAGAGCAATCCAAACCCAGGAAAAAAAAAAAAAAAAAGAGCCAGCAAAACACTTTTAAATATTTGGGCATTTCCCTTTTTCTCTATTTTTATTGGCAAGGGATAGGAATCTTCAGGGCCCTGGCAGGATATAGGGAGGAGACACATGAGCCATTTAATCTCCTTCCTTATCTCCTAAAGCCTTTAAATTCTTTCCTTTACGTTGTGCCAAGGACTTTTGGCCTTTTATTTTACCAAAGACCAACAGTTTGCTTTAGCGAACCCAGAAACACTGTTAAAACTATAGCCAACTGTTTGAGCTACCACACTGAATGCGATATGTCTTATGAATAAACCCAATATAATGAATACAGTTCATTTGTGTTCAGAAAAAAGAAATCTTAGCTTTCCATCACTGGCTGCAAATTAATATAATATAAAGAGTTTAAAAAATATGATACTTATCATACCCTTCACTCCTAGATATTTAAATCAGAAGTTCTGGGGTTAAACCAAGCATGTGCATTTGCCCAAAATTGCCCATGGGATTTTTATCCACAGTGAGGTTTGTGGATCACTGCTGTATAAGTTCTCATTCATTTCTAAGGTTTCTATTACCATCTATATATTAATGATGCATATTTATAAATTCTTCTAAGATCTGTCTTCCAAGCTTCAGCCTCTAAACAATATTTTTCTTTTTGACTCTCTCCCAGTTTTCCAAGAATCTGAAGGCTTACACAGTATGAAAGGAATTATAAACTATTTGTTCTTACCATGTGCTAGGCACTATTCTAAAGTAAAAAAAAAAAATCAACCTGGGTCTCTGTCTTCTTTATGTAGACATTTGATTGCCTATTGTTGGGTTTCTTAACCACAGCACTATTGACATTTTGGACTGGATCATTTTTTGTTGGGCCGGAATGCTGTCTTGTACATTGTTTAGGAGCATTTGTAGCCTCTATTCACTAGATTCCAGTAGCATCCTATTCTCTCCTTTTTATGACAATCAAAAAAATGTCCCTATCTATATCCAATGTCCCCTGGGGGTCAAAATTGCCCTTGGTTGAGAACCACTGGTCTATGATCATCTCTACACAAAGATTTCTCAAGAATTTACATTTTAAAACATTACATATCAAATAAGTTAATTTTTTGTTTTATTGTTCCTAGTCTTGGATGTTTGTACCATTATCAAAATTCCACCAATCTAAAAATCTCTCCCAGGGCCACAATTGGTTTGTTCAAATCAGTGTTCAAAGTTTCATATTGCTCTTGAATATTGCTTCCTAAATCTGTTTTTAACTTGAGCAGTCCTTTCCCCTCCTTCTGTTCCTCTATTGCTGTTTACCAGTAAACTAGAAGTTACTCCAAAAGCTTGATTAGATTCCTATCAAACATTTTTAATAAACACTTCTTATAATAACCTATCAGTTGACACTTAATGTATGGGTGTCCAGCTTTTAACTAAAGAGATTTCCCGTGGTGATAGCCTGATTCCACCCTTATAAAGTTGATAATTTTGCACTGCAAGAATATTTATTTTACCATAATCTTTCATATTATGCTTTAAGCATCTATTAATGCTTATTGCCTAAGCCAATTATTTCATTAAGAGTTATAAAATGGTAATTTGTCTGGAGGTTCACTTTAACACAAACAATTTGAAGTGACAATTAAATATCTATAGTAGATACATCATGTAATAGTTAGGTATGCAAGTCTAAAGGATGGGTGAGAAACATAAATTTAAAAGTCATCAGTATATGGCTGACATTTAATATCCATAGACTAGGTGGGATCAATAAGGGGTGAGGATAGAGAAGAGGGTCCAGTAATGAGCAATGAGGCACCCCAACTGTTATAACTGAATGAAGAGGAGGTGCCAAAAGAGGGTTGAGAGGCAGGATCTCTACCTTCTTAATATCATTTCTCATAACCATTTCATCAGCATCTTCTCTGGCTTATGGTAATCATCTCCTAATTGATCTTACTGCCTCTGGTCAGGCTCCACAGAGCTCTCTGAGAATTTTTTCTGAAAGTTAAAAATATCAGATCAGTTCCTAGATTAAAAACCTTTAATAGCTGCTTTGCCTTTAGGATAAAGCCCAAATGTCTACTGTCACCATATGATACTCTTTCTGATGTGTTTCTTTCCTACCTGCTCAGCCTGAGACCTTGATATTTTGCATTCCTTATTTGTGAGTACCCCATGGCAATTTCCCTAAGCATTTTAAGCTGTTTAATATTTCTGTAACTTTTATTCTCCTTTTTTTGTGGGAGAATTTATTTCACTTGATGAATACCTAACCCAGATTTTAGGACTGAGCTAAAGGCAACTCACTTATTAAAACTTTTCTGACCCCAGCAAGGTAGAAATGACCACCATTATTTTATTCTGCCCTCCACTGTGGAGTGTGCATGTGTGTCTCTCAAAATGTGATCTTAATACACTGCTCTACAAACTGAGTACAAATATAATCACTTTTTCTCTTTGCAATTAATTATCTAGAGTAGACCTTAGTAGGCTGACCAGATGTCCTGTTTTAAATGGGACAGAAAACAATAGTACTGCCCTATTTCGAATGGTACATACAGTCAGCCTAGTCTCACTGGGCTAAATTTAAGGTGTCAGTAGGCTGACCATATGTACCATTTGAAATGGGACAGTATCGTTGTTTTCTATTCAATTTAAAATGTGATGTCAGGTCAGCAAATGCCATATTAGGAGAAAAAATTACATTTTCCTCTTTGCTTTCTTTCTCAAATCATCCAAGTTTCTAGAGGCTTATACAATTTAAAATAGATAATCAGAAGGATATTCACTCTGTGGTAGGCATTATGACTGTTAAAAAAAATGCTGGTTCTCTTTCTAAGCACATTGTAGTCAATATACTCCTAAGTCACACAATTAAACTGCATGCACTAGTACTCCCACCTCTCTAATAACCCCATTCTGCAAATTTCTTGACCACTCCTCATACCTCCCTCGACCCAGCTTCAAACTGTGACAACCAAAATGTCTCCAAGTTTTGACAAATATCCCGTGGGGGGTCAACACTGCCCCCAGTATAAAGCCACTGCTATAAGGGATACAAATACAAGTATGCTTTTGATGCAACCCTTTATTCAGGCTGCTGTAGACTTTTGAGAGAGCAATGTCATTCTTTCAGAGCGGAGTCTTGCCTGTGTGCCTTTGATAGGTTCCCCAGAGTCACGGTTTTCAAGTCTTGGCTCTTCCAAGGCCCAAGGCCACAGGGCTCAAAACCCCTCTCACTCCCACCGTCTGGCAACTCCAGGGAGCACACATACAAAACTCATTCAGGTGTCTGCTGCTTGGGATCCTGGAATTACTATGCTTGTGTGTCCATACCATCAGGGATGGGGTAGCTGTCACTTTTTGACCCTGAAAAATATCTCATTTATACATACAGCACAGTAGATATACCAAGCCCTTTTTGGTTCAGCTAACCTAATGGAACTCCAGAGAAGCCACACACTCACTTTTGGGAAGGGAAACTAAATTCACTGCATCAGAATAACTTGTCTTTTATGGAAAGAGAGAAAAAAAACCTTATAAGTTCAATTCCTGATGGGATATTCCAGTGATAGAAATTACTATTAACATTATTATTATTATTATTAATTACTAACATCTGTTGAGAGCTATGTGCTATGACATGTTACATGTATCTCATAAACTTCAGCATCCTAAAAGTAGATATTTTTGTTATTCCATATTTTATGTTGCTAAGGAAACAGGGACACAGAGAAGCTATGTAACTTATCCAAAGTTATATACTACTAACTTTTAAAATCTGAAATTCATTCTGTTTGACTCCTAAGTCCCCCTACTCCCTTAACTACTTTCATAAAAATGTAATCAAATGAGAGTTCCACTTCTGGAAAGGAGAAGGAAGGACCTGTTGGAGACCATTTTCTAGTGAAACATTCACAACAGGTAAAAATTATACAAAAAATGGAAATACTGAGCACTGCTGGATACCGTCCTAAGAAAATACAGCAAAGGGACAAACAGTTATTCAGGAGAATCTATTATACTAAATCTTGGTAAATATAGTGTATCACTTGAGTCATGACCTACTTGCTCTCTCCATCCCATCTTCCCAGCTCAGCATGATGGAAGCTCCAATTGGGATGGGTATCGTAAAAAATGTGGGGCGCCTTTTCCCCTCAGCTCACAAAGTATACGATGTTTCACTGGGAGAGGCAGACCATCAGCATTTCTTATCCCCTCCAGCTCCAAGTTGCTGAGACTAAATTCTCGCAAGTATAGTTGAGAAGGCACAAGCTCCCTTTTTCCATTCAGCCCACGATCATAAGGTGGAGGTTGTACTCTAGGCACAGCATGGCTCAGAATATAGGGCCCCAATCACCCTTATTCCAGTTTGCTTGTAATGTGTATGTGTGTGTGTGTAGGTGCATCCCACGCTGGAAATCACGGATGAAAAAAAGATTTACAAATGACCAATAAACCCATGAAAACGTGCTCAGTATCATTAGTCATGGGGAAAATGCAAAGAAACCACAAAATACCACATCACACCCACTAAGATGATTATAATCAAATTGGCTATAATAACAAGTGTTGGGGAATGTGGAGAAATTGGAACTTTTATGCACTAGTGGTGAGAATGTAAAATGGTATAGCATTTTGGAAAACAGGCTAGAAGTTATTTAAAAGGTGAAATATCTCTAGAATTACCAAATGACTCAGAAATTCCACTTGGCATATACCCAAGAGAAATAAAAACATATATCCACATAAAATCGTACACATAAATGTTGATTGTACCATTATTCTTAACAGCAAAAAAGTGGAAACAATCTAAGTGTCTATCAACTAAGTCATAATTGAGTAAATGAACGAAGTGCTATATGCATACAATGGAATCATATTCAGCCACATGTGAAGTACTGATAGATGCTGCAACAAAGATAAACCTTGAAAACCTTAGGTTAAGTGAAAGAAACCAGTCATAAAACACCACATATTGTATGATGGTATTTATTTAGACTGTCCGAAATAGGCAAATGTATAGAGACAAAAAGTAAACTAATAGTTGCCTAGGACTGAGGTTGGGAATACGGTAAACGAGGAGTCACTACTAAGGAGTATGGAACTAAACAATTTAAATGGGTAAGTTAGGTATGAATTATATCTCAATTAAGCTGTTATAAAAATATAATCAAGTGTTACAGTGTCTTCCTGTAGTAGACAGTAAATCCTTGGGTGTAGGAGCTATGTCTTATTCACCTCTCTACTCGATTTATCATAGAAGTCTACGAGTAGTACAGAGGTATGGAGTATGGATTTTGGAATTACATCAATCTCAGTTTGAGTCCCGGTATTGTGACATACTAGTTTTGTGGTCCTGGGTAAGTCATTTCAGCTCCCTAATTCTCCATTTCTTCACCTGCATAATGGAAATAATAGAATTAGCATCATAGAGTTGTCACAGGGACTCAGTGAGATAACTTGCACATGAAGAGCACTTGCCATCGTGCCTGGCACGTAGTGAATTCTCAAGAACTATGTCTCATTTATAGCAGGTGCTCAATGAACTTGTTGAAAGAACAAAAGGGAAGATGGCAATGTATGTACGGTCAATAGGGTTTGAGGATAAGACCTTGAAAAAAATCTGTGTATGGTTATGGTGTTGAATTTCATACTGCCAGGATGACTAGGAACTTACAACATATTCTTGAGTTGGGCAATATAATAAACACTTCTGAGATGTAGTTTTATAACCACTGTGAAGAAGACTCTTATAGTGAAGTAGTATTATAGCAATGAAGCAAATTAGAAGAATAATTTTTGCCTGGAATCAAGAAGTCACTTTTCTTCAAGCTTTAGTTTACATAGCTATAAATGTGGATAGTACACACGAAACTAATAATAATAATAATTTAAAATATGTGGACAGTAATCCTTGTCCCAGGTATCCAACTGGAATAACAAATAACTAGAAAAGCTCAATCAACATAACAAATAGGAATGAAAAATATGCAAATGAAAGTAATCCCCCTTATTAAATTATTAGCCCTAGACAATAGTAATAGCTATCCTGAACATATATTTATTCAAATGTTAACTGATAATTGTCACAGGTTGGGTTCCCCAAAAAAATGAACCCTGAGAACAAAAGTTTATTGGAAGGAGGTTTATTAGACATTATTCTGAGGATCAACACCTGTAGAGGAATGGAGGCAAGCAGGATTGGGTGCAGGGAAAAGTGGGGCTGTAATTCAGGTATGACAGGGCTTCTGCTGATCACACAAGGAGCTCTGAAAATGAGATGGCCCTTCAAAGTCACCATCATTATGGAGAGAGCTAGAGGCCTTCTACACCTGTATTAACAATCATTCAGTAAGTACTGCCCTGGGAATAGGTCATGACTTTGGGCGGGTCAGTTCACTTTTCAGCAGAGGGCAATTTACAGGAAGAGCTGACAGTTCAGAGCTGTCAATGACCAACCTTCTCAGCAGCTGAGATGCTATCAGTCAGTCCTGCAGGGGAATTTGGGCAGCACAGCACATCATACCTTACAATGATAGGGTGGAGGGTTGGTGGAGGGTTAGTCAATGGTAAATTTTACCGAAAGATTTCCAATTCAGATAAATCAGTCCAATCGTGTTGTTTTTACCTCTGCTATTTGAGAAAAAGGAAAAAAAAGAAAAACCACTTTTTTTGTCTACTTAATTACTAAGTTAACTTCAGCTATGTCCATAACTGACAATTTTCTAATAAGAAAATGCTTCTGGTAATCAGGATTATTGAAAAAATATAGGGTCAAATTGCTAACATTAGGTCATTTTAGTTGCTAAAAAAAGAATTTCCTGTCATGAGGTAAGTTCATTAAGAAGGTTTGGGACAGAGAATTTATTGATTACAACAGGTATATGCTTATATTTGACTTATGACATCATAACATTGAGTTATGTTGATGTTAAAGTTTTGTACACATGTGCAAAATTATCTCCTTTAAAATCCCCAGAAGACAAAACAATGTGTTTCAAAATATTTTGATAATGAACCAAGCACATTTGAGGCACACTCAAAAAAATATTTGATAGAGTTGTATGCCTGAAGCCTATGTAATCCTTGCTAACAGATGTCACCCCAATAAGTCTAACAATAAAAATGAATTAAAAAAGATATTTGATTATATCATGAAAAAAAGCAATTTATTTCTGACACAAAAGATTTTTTCCAGATTTTTTAAAATAGTAAAACTATGCTCAAGTTTTGGTCCATTGGACTCATCCATGTGAGACTGCTATTTGAACAATTTAAGAAGTCAGGTTAAGATACAGTTTTTCCCAAAGCTCAAATTTTTTTGAATCTTGAAGTTCTTTTCACTTTTTAAAGACTTTTTTCTTCTAAGATTTTTATATGTTCAGAATTATTGACTTTAGAAATTTAAAAGGCAGGGAAGAGCAAACTTATAAACAATCAAATGTTACTGAAATTTAGTATGAATTTGTTACTTGTCTATAGTACTAGGTGTTCTTAAAGGGACTCAATTTTATTACTCCTCAGTAAAAAGAGGCTAATAAGTGTTTGCAAACAGAAGTTGAATGAAAAAATCTTTGATAAATAGATAAAATAATTTATAATTGTTTATCCCAGGGTAGTTGCTTCGAATTTGTTAAATGTGTTTGAGTGTGGATTCTTAATCTTCATAATATCACCTGGGTTTTTTCAAGAAGTAAATTAAAAAATAGTAGCACCTCAGAACCATGGTCTTTTAACAATTTCACTCACTTAACCCCCCATATTAAAATGTTAAATTGCACATATTTCTGTTGACATCTAAAGTTTTACATTATATTAATAGATTTAAATAGTTCCAAAGGATATAGTTTTGGCATATTGCAAATATTTGACATTTTATAGAAAGCTGTTACTTCACTCTTTAAAATGTTCAAAAGAAATCTAAATACCCCAGCAATTTGATACCCACTGTATTAGTTAGAGTAATGCATGCCACATGTTAGTGTAACATATGAACCTCACAATTTCAGTGCCTTAATATAAAATATAAAAGTTTATTTCTCCCTCATATCAAGTCAATTGGAAGACATTTCAAACACAGCTTCTTTCTACTTCGTGCCTCCATAATTCCTGAGAGCTTCAGAATAATTTATTTCAAACCAGTGGACAGGAAAAGAATGTTGAATCATGCATAGAAGGTTTTTATGAGCCACCTACATTTCATTGGCTATAATTCAGTAGCTATTACCACAACCACATTGAACTGCAAAGAAGGCTGGAAACATAGTTGAGGTATAAGGTCCAGAAGAAAGAGGAAATGGGTTTGGTAAGTACCTAACAGTCTCCACTCTCGTTTACTCTTCTGATCACTAAATATCCTTCTTTTTCTCACACATAAAACATATTCATCCCTTCCCAAAGTGGACAACCCAGTGATTCATCTGTCATTGCATTCATCTCAAATTCCAGGATCTCCCAGTGATACATCAGAAAGGATTATTAGAATCTGTATTTAGAGTCCTCTAGTCACTGCCACCACACCTTTCCAACACACACACACACACACACACATACACACTCAATAATATAATACAATGGTGGAGCAGGGGCAAGATAAATACAATAAACTTACCCATTTGGAAAAGAGAAAAGTAGAAGTTACAGAGCAGTTACTGTGTCCATAGAGGTTAGCAAATCTAGCAGGGTAGGGACTGTAAGGAGCTCTCTGCCCAGGCATCAGAAACTGTTTCTGGATTTGCTTCTCCTTCTACCCATTGAGGAGGAGTCCATTCTTCTCTGTGGTCTATAGCGCCCACTACCCCAAATTCATTCTTTTCCATTATCATTCAAAGTCACATCTGACATGTACATTGCTTCATTTAGAATGGCCTAAACACTATGGTTTTTTGCTCAATACATCCTCTACAGTATATAAAGTTGTATGTGGATAAAATGAAGTTGGTTGAAAATTAACTAAGCTAAACTAAGACCATCCAAGGGAACAGATTGCCTGTGGGGTTTTGCCTTTGTTGGGTGAAACTGTTAGCTTATTCAATGAATCAAACTTTCACATTCCCCATTTTTCAGTCTCAGGACAGATGAGGAGTGCACAATTTAGGCTGTGACTTCTACTAAATCATGCACGTTAAGGTAATAGATAAGGTACTCCTTTTCAGAAATTGAACAGATTTTAAATTAAAAAATTAATTTTCACACTATTATAAACTATATGAAATAATAGTAAAAACTATAAATGTTATATATTAACATATAACTCTAATGAATAAATCAGTATTCTAAAAAGTCTGAAAAACTTGTATGATTTCATCTTTAATCTTTGTCAGTTATGTTTTCATCTGAAGTTCCAGCTATACTTGTAAAACTTTGACCAGTCAACCTTGACATGTTATATATCTTTTCCTGTGTGCCTTTTCCCTGTCACACCATCTTTTCCTTTGTACCCTTTTTAGGTTATGAAGGAAAATCACATTAAAATAAATCCTCCCCAGATAAACTATTTGAAGAATATAACTACTTTATAAAAAAACAATTTTATATACTTAAGAAGATCTGAAGGATAGTTTAAAAGTCCTGCTATTTCCTGTAGCTACTTGAGATATTTTTGTTATTTTGAAATGACTGTATATGTATATATAAAATTACCTTGAATTTTGAAATGATGATATGTAATAATTTATGAATAATAAGCATTCACAGAAAGGAAATTATCTACATCTGGATTTCTAAAATTTTTAATGCATAATTTGAACATGAGCATCTTAAAGATTTTGGGAATTCTTAATTCATCAAACAAAATAATAAAACCTTATCTAAAGATGTTTTGATTCAACTCTTTGTTGCTGTTCATTCCATACTGACCATGAATTTTATCTCTTGCTACAATAATTGGTTCACAAATTTCCTTCATCATTTCCTGAAAGCATTTACTAACTAAAAGTATACAAAACTCTCATTAATTGTTGACAAAATAGTAAAAATATCCAGTGTCATTATTTCACTTCAGATTTTTACAGTCTTATTAAGCAGATAACTAAAAACATGAATATGATTTTCAAAGTAATTTTTCCAGAATTATTATTCAGATAATCCATATTTAACTATAGTTATTGTTTTTGAACTGTAGTTACTTTTATTATACTGTGCTTCCTCCAACTCAGAAGATGATTTTAAGTTTGACAGCATTGACATTTATAATAATCTTTGCTGAGGCCTTATTTATTTTATTATTTAATTTGTTGGAGTGACATTGGTTAGCAAAATTATATAGCTTGTACAATTCTACAATACATCATCTATATATTGCACTATGTGCTAACCACCCAGAGTCAGTTCTCTTTCTATCACCATATATATTTGACACCCCTTCCCTGCCTTCCTCCACTAACCTATTTTCTTGGATATACAGGGTTGTCCGAAAAATATCCAGCCCTATAATATGAGAAATGGAGGCATTTATGGTTGGATTTTTTTTCTGGATGCCCTCGTACTCCCATATGTGGTACTTGCTCAAAAACAAAAAAACAACCCATAATTTTTATGCTTCCTGCTATATATAAGATTGCTTTTTAGAAACATTTTGCTAATTATACATAACTATCAGCAATGTATAATTGTATCTGTTTCTCCATAGATCTGCTAACATTGACTTAAGATTTTGAATAAAAAGTGTTACTAATTTTTTATAAAGATACCTGTTATTTTGAAGTGACTACGTATATAAAAATCATTTATGAATTTTAGAGCAAATTATGTTTTTGTTAATTTAGTTATTTGTCAAAAATGTTTAAAATCAGCTTTTTTCACATGCAGATAATTCATGTTCTTTGCTTGCTCGTTTTGGCTATAGGTAGAAACAAGCACATTAAAGAGAAACCAAATTACTATTTTAGCAAATCTTATCCCTATCAACAAAGGATTCTTCAAAGAAATAGCATAAACCAATATTATACCTTACTTATTTTTCATATTGAAGGACATTTTAGGGTGGAAAATGTATTTTCATGGATTCCTTATTCATTTGTAGCATATTTCATTACTCTATCAAGCATACCTAAGTTTCCAAAATGTAAAATTGGTTCTTTATTTTTTCTTATAATGATACCTATTCATCTGATTTCTTGATCCGTAATACTTTTTTTATAGATTATGTTCACTTCAGTTAGTCAAGAAAATGTAAATTATTTTTAGTACTCATTTGAAAAGGACAACCATCTTGAAAAAAAAAAACGCAGGAAAACATGCTGTCATATCATTGGAAGTAAATGTATTTACAATGGATCTTTAGTCTGAAAATTTGTCATATAAAGTGTGCATTTCCACAATAATCTTTTGCCAACAAAGGTCACATCTTCTGTTGTTAAGGGGCGAATTCACAGTGTTGCAGAAATGGAAAGTGGCCCATCTCACACATTCTCTCCTTTATTCTACCAGTGGAATTCTAGGCAACGTATTAGCTGAAACAAAGCATTTCTCCAGAACTTTTCCTTCTGGGGATGGCCAGTGTGATCTAAGATTTACTCAAAAGGACCTCTGGGAAAACTATCATTGAAAGACATCCTTCTATCTACTGATGGCAAGAGCTCCAGCAGCAATCTTGGGACCATTTCAGCTCATTTTAGACCCAAACTGGGATTGATCTTTCAGATTAAAAAAAAAAAATTCTCTCTTTATAATGAAAATAATCTCTGTATTAAGGCAACCTTTAAAATAATGGCTTTGTACTCTTAAACTATCTTTATTTATTTAGCTAAAATCTTTTAAAACTTAAATAAGTAGCTGGCTAACTCTGAGCTTGGAACTGTCAACGCTCTAAATAATTATTTACTTGATTAGTACAATAACTTTCAATTGCAGCATAGTAGAATCAGATGTGAAAACACAAATTTATTAAATCTAGGGTAATGGTTTCCAAATTTTAGCTTGTATCAGAATCCCTTGTTAAAACATATTTGTTAAACATGTGCTTGTTAAGACATCGATTGCTGCGCTCTTCTCCCAGAATTCAGAGATTCAATAGGTCTGAGTTTACATGTTCCTAGGTGATGCTGATGCTGCTGGGCTAAGACCACATTTTGAGAACCACTCACTAGTCAAGGATACAGCCTGGACACCTGTGTATTAAAATAGTTTAACACGATATTGCTGGTTAAAAGCAGTATCAGTAACTTGTAATTGAGAAGTGGTAAGATTACATAAAGTCTTCCTCCTCAGCCCTTGTATCTTTGGGTAAATGGGGTTGATATGCCTCAGGCAAAATTTCAAAATCAGCAGTCGTTTTTCCCTTAAAATTTTCTTTCTGTATTAACTTCATCTTCCTCTTAACAATTACTCTTTCCTAGCCCTAAGTATTCTCTTACTCCACACAACCTCTACTGCCATAGCCTTTCCAAGTTTGCATTCCCCTGTGAATAGTTTTTATTTAATCTAACACTCTTATAGTATGCATCATAATCACCTACAGGGCTTTTTAAAACAGAGATGGTTGGGTTTCACTCCCAGAGTTTGAGATTCCCTACGTCTGAAATAGAGGGGTTAAACTGTGCAAATCTATAAAGTTCTCAGGTGATGCTGATGCTGCTGGTTCCAAAAAACACATTTTTGAGAACCACTGCTTTAGTGTAATTTATACCTAGCCACTGCTGCAGCATTCTTGTTTTCCCTAACCATTCAGAATGTTCTGACACTTCTTATCAACTTTCAAGGATCTTCAAGAAGTCTAATTCCATTTGGAGAGTAATAAACATGGAAGGGGGGCATGTCTTAATCATCTTTGCTCCCTTATTTAATCAACCCTTAGTAAAATAGAAAGGTTGTCAAAGAAAAATTAACTTTGATTTATCCAGTCCATCAACTATCTTCCCTCATGTTTTGTCTTAGATATTTGTGATACAGTATATCAGAACTCAGTCTGGTGTTGACATGAGTTTGGATCAATCGTGTATATATTTGTGTGTCTTTCAGATATAGTAATATCTGATTAAACTTGGTAAGCCACAAAACTGTAGTACTGCATATAACATATTGAATTGATTATACATTATATAATAATACTATTATATGTATAGAATACATTGTTCTGTAAGCTGAGGGTATACAGGAGACCCTGCACAGCAGGCCATCAGGAGACTGATAACAATGAAAAACGGGAGACAAGGCAGGTTCAAGGTAAAAGAAGTATTACAACACCCAGACTGTAAAAACCATCTTAGGCTGGAAGGAATTCAACCCCACGGTTGTAGCAGTATTTCAATAAAATCAAATAAAATCACCTGAAGGGTTCTTGGAACAATCAGGGCTAGACTGATCTCGTTCAGTCAGATCTGTGAACCTGAGCTCAATCTTCCCTCCTGTTTGGTGTTTGGGCTAATGGTGTCTCCTCAGGTGCCACCACTACTTTGGTTGGGCCTGACCCCAGGTGGCCTGCTAGCACAGGACTTTCATTTCTGCCCGCGCAATACTCGAGGCTTTTTCCCGCCAATGCCGAAGTTTTCGCCTCGCAGAACCCTGGGTGAAGGCGGGACTGCGCATGTGCAGAGCCGGACCGGCTGCCAGATCCCCTGCAACTCCTCGGACTACGAGCCATGGAAGAGGCGGAAGCGGGCCTGATGCACCAGTTCCCGTTTCTTCTGCCCCAAAACCGGGCGAAAACCGTGTATGAAGGATTCATTACGGCACAGGTACTCGCCCGGGTGTTGCTTTCGCACTGGGAGAGCCTCCTCTCGCGGCGCAGCTCCGCCCCTGGAAGTCTGTGACCTGCGAGGTTAGGGGTTCTGACTTGTGGGGATTGAGAGGGGCGGCGCCTAACGACTACCGGGAGACTAGAGGTTTCAGGATTGCTGCCGTTGCTGGAAACTTGTTCCTCGCGCCGCCTCCGTACCTGGGCTTGGGTCGCTTCGCGGGGTGGGGCTCCGGGAGACCCCCGCACGCTGCCAGACGACGGGGGTGGGGCGGAGGACCACGCCCCCTCTTTTCCCCTCCTCTCTCTTCCCCTCCCCTCTCTGAGTTTTGTCTCCCTCCTAAATCAGCGTTTGCCCCACATTTAAACTGCCCTTTTCGTCTTTTCTTTTTTGCAAAATTTTGCCAACTTCTCATCTCACAATCCCTGACCCCCACGACGGTTGGTGGCTGTTCACGGGAAATCTGTGCTAATTATATTTGTGTTTCCTTCAGAAGAAACAGTTGGGAAGAAAATCTCATTTAGGCTTTGTCATGTGTACTGACCACATTCACTTGCGATATTTTGTAGGAAATCTTGATAACAGGATTAATTATCTTTGCTGATTCCCAGTAGTCTCTTCTGGACTTCATTATATATAGTGGTACACACATGGAGGGTTTTGAAGTTTACAAAGTGCTTTCCAAGTACACTATCTCACATAACCCTCAGCCCTTTTAGCAGAAATTTAAAAAAAAAAAAATCATTCTCGTTTTTATAGTTAAGTAGTAAATCAAGGCATGAGAAAATAGTTGGTTGTCGGTGATGGCAGCAGAATCCCTTAAACCAAGATTGTCCAACCTGTGGCTCATGGGCCACAAGTAGCCCAGGGCGGCTTTGAATGCGGCCCAATACACATTTGTAAACTTTCTTAAAACATTATGAAAATTATGCACGCACCTTTAAAAATTTTTGTTTAATTTTTAGTTTTAAGCTTATCAGTTATCCTTAGTGTGAGTGTGTTTTATGTGTGGCCCAAGAGACTTCTAATGTGGCCCAGGGAAGCCAAAAGGTTGGGCACCCCTGCTTTAAACGTGGACTGATTTCCACACCTGGATTTTCCCCTTCTGTATTTCCCCTTCTGCACCAAGATTGAATTTGAGTATAGACTTTTGTTCCCTGACCTTTACACTGTACATCAGCCCCCTCCCCAGCACACATTCTCTTTGAGGATAGGGGCTATATCTGAGGAATTACCATATGTTTTTCAAACACACTCTCTCAAAAGTATTGAGTGAATTATCAAATTCACTTGCTAAATGAAACTATTACCTACTGCTAGTAATACTAGATGCTGAACAGTTTGAAATTAAGTTGCAGACATAGTTCTTCTTTATTCCTAAATACTTATATTATTCAAGAGAACAAGGGCACACACATACATAACCACAGTACAGTTAACAAAATCAGGAAATTTAATCGTGATATATGTGGGCTGTCCAGAAAAAATTCAGCCATACATATGTCTATTTTTCATATTACTTTCCAGACAGCCCTCATATATATAATACCATTACTTAATCTGGAGTCCAAATTCAATTTTTTAAATGTTGCAATTATATATTTTATACTCCTTCCTAGCCCCCTACCAACAGATGTAAGATCTGACATTACATTTAGTTGTCATGTATCTTGAGCATTAGTTACTTAATCTTTGTTTTTCATGAACTTGACAGTTTTTAAAGGCACAGGTTGGTTATTAGGTAGATTGTCCCTCAATTTGGCTTTGACTGATGTTTCCTCATCAAGGTCATATTTTACAATTTGGCAGAGATGACATAAAAATAATACTGTGTCATTTGTCGGTGGCTTTCATTATTGATGATGTTACTACCTCTTAACACCTGTTTAAGGTGGTATCTCAGATTTTCCTTTTGTAATCAGTACTTTTAGGGAGCTACTCTGAGGCATCAAACTCTCTGTCTCTGTCTGTCTCTGTCTGTGTCTCCTCTCTCTCTCTCTCTTTCTTACAGCCCCCATCTGAACCCATTGTAGAATTCACTGACTCTTGTTTGATTCAGTTAATATCATGATGGTTGACAAATGATGATTTTTCTAACTCCCTCATTTATTCTATGTAAATTAACATTCTGTGTATGATAAGGAATAGTGTTCCTTTCTTTTCTCTTTATTTATATCAGAATGGACTCATGGATTTTAAAAATAATTTAATGATTATAATAATTACTCCTTATTTTTTTAATTTTTAAATTGTTCCAGATTTGGCCAGTGAGAACATATTTTATCAATCCCAAGTTTTTAAGGCTTTGCATTTCCTTCTCATCAGTGTTTTAAAAGTAGATGTTGGCTGTTTTATCATCATTTTTTAAAACTTACCTAATTTTGGTTTGCAGTTCCCCTGTATCCAGGCGTTGTTTAATAGAAGATTTAAAATTTTTTCTTATGGAAAATCTTTTTTGATTTTTAATTTTGTAATTTTAAATTTTATTGCATTGTGTGATTAGTCAGTGTTGTTTATAAAAATTCTATTCTGGAACTTATCCATTGTTTTTGTGAGTGATTCATACGTAATTAAAACTTTTTTTTCTCTTTTATCAGGTTATTCCTGTCCTCTTGAGTGAACTTTGGTAGTTTTTTTTTTTTTTTCTTCAAGGAATTTATACATTTTAGGTTTTCAAATTTATTGATTTTAAAGTTATTTATAATATTCTACTTTCATTTTATTTTATTTTATTTTATTTTATTTTTTGGTATGTGGGTAGTTCCCTGGCTGGGAATTGAACCCAGGCTGCAGCGTTGACAGCGCTGAAGCCTTAAGCCACTACACCACCAGGAACTCCCTTCCACTTTCATTTTAATGTCTTTAGGATCTGTAGTGATACTCCCTAAGTTGTTTATCTTTTGCTTCATAACTATTGTAATGATTCCAAATTTTACTAGCTTTAAACAACAAACATTTATTATCTCACCTATTCTGAGTATCAGAAATTCGGAGTGACTTGCTGGATGGTTCTGAATCTGTGTTTATCATGAGCTTGCAGTGAAGATGTTGGCTAGGATGTCAGTTATATGAAGGCTTGACTAGAGCTGAAAGATACGCTTCCAAGATTGCTCATTCTCATAGCTATTGGCTAGAGGCCTCATTAAAAAAAATTTTTTTGTTGCTCTTTTTAGAAGACCTCAGTTCCTCACTACATGGTGGGGGCAACCTCCATAATGTTGCTTGACTGTCCTCACAACATAGCATCTAGCTTCCCCTGAGTGAGTGACAGGACAGTGAGGTCACACAGAAAGCTGCACAGTGCCTCTTCTCCTCTAGCCTCTCAAGTTACACGTATTTACTTCTGCTTTATTCTGTTAGAGGTAAGTCTCAAACCCATAATCAAAGGAGATAAATGAGGCACCAAATCTTAAAGGTAGAAGAATCAAAGAAATTATGGATATATTTTGTAGATACTTCCCAACCCCATCCCTATTATTGGTACTTTATGCCTTTTCTCTTTTTTGCCTGATGCATCTGGATTGAGGCTTATACATTTTATTGATCTCTTCAAAGAACCTACTTTTGATTTCACTGATTTTTCTCTAGTTTTCTGTTTCAGTTTCATTGATTTCTGATTTTTTCTTCAGGTGGAAGATTAGGTAATTGATTTTGAGACTTCTATAATAAAGATGTTGTGCTATAAATTTTCCTTCAAACACCGCTTTAGCTGTATCATACACATTTTGGTATGTTGTGTTTTGTTTTCAGTTCAAATACTTGTTAATTTTTTGACTCATGAGTTACTTAGAACAATGTATCTTTGTAAATGTTTAGGGATTTTCCAGATATATCTTTTTGATATTGATTTATATTTTAGTAACAAACATAGTTTGCATGACTTGAATGCTTTTAAATTTGTTGGAACTTTATTTTATAGCCTAGAAGATGGTCTGTCTTGGTAAATGTTTTGTGTATGCTTGAAAAGAATGTGTGTGCTCCTGCTATTGCGTCAAGTGCTTGATAAATGTTAGGTCAAGATGATTCATAATGCTATTCAGATTTTCTGCATCTTCACTGATTTCCTTTCTGTTTTTCTGTTAATGAAAGGGGTTATTGAAATCTCCACCTAACAGTTGATTTTCCAATTTTACTTTAATTTCTATCAGTTTTTGCTTCATATATTTTGATGTTCTTTAAGTATATAAACTTTAAGACTGTTAAGCTCTCCTGATGAACTGATTACTTTGTTTTTTATGAAATGATTATTTTTAATCCCTGGTAATAATCTTTGCCATCTGTATTTTCTGATATTAACACAATGATTCCAGCTTTCTTTTGATTAGTGTTTGCATGGTTTATCTTTTTCCATTTTTTATTTTATGCCTGTGTTTTTATATTTAAAGCGGATGTCTTTTGGCCTTGTTTTTTTTTTTTTTTTTATCCAATCTGACAACAATTTACACTTATGATTATTGATATGGTTGGGTTTAAATCTTACTGTTTTTTGTTCCTTGTGTTCTTTTTCCTATTTTTCTTTATATCGAGTTCTTTTTTAACATTGCACTTATTTCATCTGTCAGCTTATTAGCTGTTATTTTTTTCTAAGTAGTTGCTTTAGGATTTATATAATCTTTCTTAAACTTTAGTGTAAGAATCTTAAAATATACTCCTATTTCTCATTTCCTGACTTTTGTTCTGTTGTTGTCATATAATTTATTTCTGTTTCTCTATGACCTTGCTAATACACTGTTGTTAATTTTCTTTTAACAATTTTTTTTTATAGTAATACACTTATTTTTTAAGAACAGTTTTAGAATTAGAGAAATATTGAGCAGATGGCATGGTTCTCATATACCATCCCCTTCACCAGTTTGTTCTATTATTAACATCTTAGTATGGTACATTTGTTACAATTAGTGAACCAATAATGATACATTATTATGAACTCTAGTCAGATTTATTCAGATATTAACTTCATTCATATTTTCTTAGTTTTTACCTGATAATTTTTTCTGTTCGAGTATCCCATCCAAGATACCACATTATCATGTCTTTTTAAGCTTCTTTTGGCTGTAATGGTTTCTTAGCGTTTTCCTTGTTTTTTGATGACTTAACTCCTTTATGATTATGAAATGACCCTCATTCTTGGGGTGTACTAGTCAAATGTATTATAGGATATTCTGGATTTTCTTATGATTAGACTGGGGTTACGGGTTTTTGAGAGGAACATCACAGAATTTAAGTACCGTTTCATCATATCATACGAAGAGTACGTACTATCAATATGATTATGACTATTGATTTTCACCTTGATCACTTGGCAGGAGTAGCATTTCTCAGGTTTTCTACTGTAAAATTACTTTCTTCTTGCTTTCTATACTATACTCTTTAGAAGAAAGTCACCATGAGCAGCCCCCATTACAGAGTGGTGAGTTATGTTCCCCCTCCTTTAAGGTGGAGTATCGATATAATTTATTATATAGAATGGAATTCTTCTGTATGGGAGATTAGCTTAACTCTCATTTATTAATTTAGTTATTTTAATAGTATGGACTTCTGAATTTTTTTTTATTTTGTATTATAATAATTACTACTTTATTTGTTGTTCAAATTGTTCCAGCTTTGGCACAATTATCCTTTAAAGAGGTTTTTAAAAATAAGAAAAGAAGTCTTTAATATTTCCCTAATATTTAATGTTTCTGGTTCTTTTTGTTGTATGTTCAGATTTCCATTTTATTTCATTTACTTTCTTCCTGAAGTTCTTCCTTTAACATTTCT
Organism: Lyroderma lyra; assembly: GCA_004026885.1. Taxonomy (NCBI): domain Eukaryota; kingdom Metazoa; phylum Chordata; class Mammalia; order Chiroptera; family Megadermatidae; genus Lyroderma; species Lyroderma lyra. Next base: position 112,771 of record PVJL010001169.1, on the reverse strand, counting down.
TGTAGTGTGTGTCTGCCGTTGATGAATTCTTTCAGCTGTTTTATGTCTGAAAAATTGTTTATTTGGGCTATTGAAAAATACTTTTCCTGGGTATAAGATTATAGGTTGACTTTCTTTTCTTCCTTTAAAGATACTGTAAAGATGTTGCTTCACTGTTTTGCATTATTTTTTTATGAAAAATTTTGACTCTGATCTTTGTTGTTGTTGTTTTTGTGTATGAACTGTTATTTTTCTTTGGCTACTTTTAAGAGTTTTTTTTCTTTTATCATTGATTTTTGTCAATTTGATTATGATGTGGCATGGTATAGTTTTCTTCATGTGTTTCTTCTGTAGGGTTTGTGGAGTTATTTGGGGTCTGTGAGAAATTATTTTTCATTAATTTGGAAACACTTCAGCTGTATACATAATTTTTTTTTCTTGCTTTCCCCTGTATTGAGAACTCCAAATACATACGTACATATATACGTATTAGGCCAGCTTTAAGTTGTTGCATAATTCACTCATGGTCTTTTTTTTTTCTTTTCAGTCTCTTTGTTTTACTTTGAATGTTCTATTTCTATGTTTCAGATGCATTAATATCTTTCTTTGCAAAGTTTAATCTGCTGTTAATACTGTCTTGCATATTTTTCATCTCAGGCGTTGTATATTTTCAATTCAAGTGTTTCTTTGTATTTTTCCTATGTCTATTTAGCAAATTCATGCTTTTCTCTACCTTCTTGAACATATATAATTGTGAATGTTTAAAAATTTAAAGCAGTTCTATCCAACTGACATTTTTGTATTTAATTTTTTAAATTTTGAACCTTATTGTCCTGTTTCTCTGTGATTTATGTTTTTCTTTTTATAGGTAATTTGAAATTTATAGTGTTTTCTGATTTTGCTAAAGAGAATGGATTTTTTGTGGCTTTAATTTTTCTTAATATTGATCTATGTAATTTTTTGGGAGGATGTGTAGAGAAATCCACATTTAGGCAAGTGTCAGTACCTTTGTTCCCTGTAAGTCTCGGAAATGTGCTTCTTGAGAGCAATTAACTAAAAAACGAATTTGGGTATTTTCTTGATTGGAAAAGTATGATGGCATGTGATATGGCATTTAACCTTTACAATGGCTAGATTTTGCATATATAAGGGACTTTGGATTTTTATTCTTTTAGATAACAGATCAGTAGCATAGTTTTACTATTTATCTTGTAAATTTTGAATTCCAGATTGTTCTTACACCTATGTGTGGGATGTCGGTAAAGTTAGGTTAAAGTTAACTACATAATACCTTTTAGTGCTTTAATGAAATAGTGAATTATTGTTACTTGACCTTTTGAAAAGGTCAGTAGTACATTTTGTTTCATTTTTTTAAAGGACATTTAAATGTAATGAAAGTCAGAACTGTAATATTACCATGAAAGTAAAGGTTATGGGGTGAATTTAATTGTGTTCCTCTATTTTTGAAACTGCTTTGAGGGAGACTGTGCTAAAATTCTTGTGGTAATTATTTTTCGAGAATTTTATTACTCTTTTTCATTTTATACTGTTGGAGTAAAAGATTACATTTGTTTGTCTTTTTCTGCTTACCTTTGCTCAGATTTCATGTGTATTATTTTATTTAATACAAAGTTTAAGCTGCTTGCTCATTCATTCTCTCAGGAAAGTAAAACTTGAATAAAAGAGGGCTGTCCAGAAAGTATACAGCCATGTGATATGAAAAATAGAAGCATTTATGGTTGGATATATTTCTGGACAGCCTTCGTATTTCTCAGAGAACAGTTCTTCCTTCTTTAGACTCTTGAGTAAAATTTGGTATATTCAAATGTATAGCTTAGTGAATATTTAAATTAAAAGAAGTAATGTAATATGTTAGCAATTTTATTTAATAAAGGTCTGTGAATATGGAAACATTGTATTCTGATTTATGAAAATATTTCTCCATACTTAGATTAAATACTTTTATTTCATTAAAATTTAGAAAATTGAAACTGAAACCTATAGTGTATTATATTCTTATTTTACATTGTGGTTTTTTTCTTCTGTATTCAAAATAATTTGAAGTAAATTTATTTTTTTTTAATAAATTTATTTACTAAGAAATAACATTTAAATTTCTTTATGTCTACATTCACAGTTTCTTAATTTCTTGTGTTTATATGAGTGACTTTCTTTTTAAAAACAAAGTTCTCTATTAGTGTTTTGATTTCCCAATAATTACAAATTTTCTAACAGTTACTTTGTCTCAAATTCAGTATTCTGTTGCTTATATTTTAATAAGCATAGTGATTTGGATAAAGTTGATACCTGTTAGGAAAAGGAAACATTGCATTTTCTTTGTGATTCTTTTTTTTGTTTTCTTTGTGATTCTTAACATTAAGTGAGCTCATAACATTAAGTGAAAGATGAAAGTTTGAACCTTTTCAATATTTTCCACAGGGAAGAGATTTCCACCTTAGAATATTGTTACCGGAAGATTTACAACTGAAGAATGCAAGGTGATTGGAGTTTTGTTATATACAAGCATCTTTGTGGACTGGGCAGTCGGGTAATCTGGTATAAACTGGTTCTAGTCATTACAGTTTTGCCTAAAATGCCTCAGTCACTTAACCAGAAACATTCCTGATTTTCTCAACTCAGTGTTTGTTTGTAAATGATTTTCCCTAGTGCTAAAATAAAGTACTTTTCAAAGGTGATGCATCAATTTCTAATTTTTAAAATTTAAAGCAGTAAATAGTAATTGTGTAAACTTTACTAACAAGTCCTGAACTGAATTATAAAGGGAGAATACAAAAGAATTAGAAGACTTTGTTTCCAACTTTTGACTGATGTTAATTAGGTATATATTCAGTCTGTGGCCAAGACCCATATTATTAAGTCCAGGTATAAATTAGGTTATCAGTGTGGGCTGTTGATACAGATAGTCCATCTAGGAATGTCAGGAGACCAAACTGGAAATTTAGGTAGGACCACAAATCTCATTTCTGCTTCTAATAGCTCTAGGGGTAGAGGGGATGAAGAATCTAGGGGTACAGGTAGAAGTGACAGGTGGGAAGTGGGAGATAAGAGGGAAAGAGGAGTGGAGGATGCTTTCCCAGTTCCTGGCTTAGATCGCTAAGGTACAAAAGAAGTCAGTGATGGAGAAATAAGAGAAATTGTTTTAAGACATATCAGATGTGAAAATCAAGAGACATTATTTAGTAGGAAGTAGTATATTGGTGTGGCACTTGAGTGTGAGACTTGGGATGGAGATCTGTTTGAAAGTCACAGTAGGCATGGGATTTGGGGCTATGAGTATGAATAGATTTTCCAGTGCTTGTACGTGTGGGGTGAAAAGAGAAAGCCAGTGGCAGAATCTTGAGGGCATTCCAACATTTAAAGAACTGGAAATAAAAAGGAAATTGGAAGAAGACTAAGGATCGACCAGAGAAATAACAGGGAAATCTGGACAGTTTTCTCTGAAACTAAATAGAAAGACTTGGGAGGAAATGGTTAATGGTGCTGAGTTTTGCAAAGGGATCATGTAAGAAATGATTAAATTTCATTTAGCTGCAGAAGCCAGGTCCTGTTGGGTTTTAGAGTGGGTGAATGGATAGAAAGGAAATGTAAATAGTATAAACTACTTTGAAGAAAAGGAGTGTCTAGAGAAGGCTATGTAGTCAAGGAAGAATTATAATGATTTTTTTTAAAGATGAGATTTGCTTGAGCAAATTGATATACTAAAGAGAAAAACCTAAGCAGTAAGTTAAGGAATAAATTGATGTGTCTTAATTGGTGGCAAGGGACAGAAAGTACATTTGGAGAGGGATTTCCCATTGGGCAATTGAATGAGCTACTCTGCCACTAACACAATGGAGGTTAACAGACCAAGAATAGAAGGAATCATGATGGTTTGAAATGGTCAAGTTTGGGAAAACTCAGAGAGACTTGCTACTTCTAGGTGAGTTAAAGCTATTCCTAGTAGTTACTTGCCTAGGAATATTGAGAGCACAGCTGAGGTGAGCCAGTAGATAGATGAACATTAACTTAAAACTACTTACACAATTAAATTATGTATTCTTTTAGTTATATTACTCTGGAATTTGAAGGTTATATTTGCTACATATGCTTTCTCAAATACAAGTTCTATATATTATGGTCAGAACTGTTGATTTTTTTTTTAACCTACCTTAGAGAAGAATCTAGTTCAGTAGAAAATTTTGCTTTGGGTATGTTAAAATTAAAAAAAATATATATATGTACTTATTGTTAGCATGTCATTTACTGATTGAAGTTATTTATATTTTGAAATAAAATTAGTACCAACAGTTTGAAGACCAGGCTTTCAACTCCATAAGTACTAAAAATTTTATTAACTTGTCAGAATTGTATTTATGTCTTTCTTTTTTATATATGTGCATGTTTGTGTTAGCATACATACAAGTATTTTCCTTTTAATTCTGAGCAATGAACAAATTATTCTATTAAAATTTTAGATTACTATGTAGTTGGCAGCTGAAAACAATACTTACTGGCTACCGTCAAATAGTACAACAGGTAAGTCCTTTAAAAGGTTTATGTTTTAAGCAAGGAAATTTACTCTTTATTAAAGACCGACTTTGCAGAATGTTGTAACAAACTAGTTAGTAGTTGCTGAATTGTGTAAGTATCATTTCTATAAAATATTTTTGGGATCATACATTAGGTAAAATGCTTTCTGAGTCCTTAGCACATCTCCAGGCAGCATTTGAGTTGAAACTGATTTCCCTTCTTGAGACTGTAGGTTTCACATATGTTTACCCTTATCCATATCACATCACTGTTTGAGTGATTTTTCTCCTGCTGAGACCGAATAGTGATGTATGAAAAAATTCCAGAACTCATTTAGTTGTAGGATATCTGTGGCAAAAAAAAATGGGATTGTAGTTCTAGATTCGTAACAGAAAAGATGTGGTGGATATCACTTAGGATCTTGTATAGGTATGTAATAGGAGTACATGTAAAGCAGCATAGGTGAGATACAGGCAGCATTAATTTATTTTTTTTATTATTTTATAACTGGAAGTTTGTGCCTTTTGGCCATCTTCATTCATTTTCCCACCCCTTGTGCCCTGATTTAGTTACTCTAAAAGTTAAGTTTCTCTCCCTGAAAAATTTTTAAAAGATTAGAGAAATTAAAAACACAAAAACAGAAACAAACAAAACTGTTACTGAAGCAACCAAAAAAAAAAAAAAAAAAAAAAAAAAAAAAAAAAAAAAAAAAAAAAAAAAAAAAAAAAAAAAAAAAAAAAGAAAAGAAATGTGTGTTGTAGAAAAATGAATGTAAGTAGAATTGTATTTCATTTGTATGTTCCAATTTCATATATATTCTCTATTTTAAAGTCAGGTTATTATGTCTAATAGTGACAATGACAGCCTTACATAAAAGCATTACTGAACAAAGAAATAATAGGAGATAAACATTTTGATTTGTAGAATGTAGGCTGCCATCGGTGGCACTATAATTAGAACAGTTTTTAAGGGGATATGTAAATTATTTCTCTGTTTTCTCTCCACTGCCCCTTCCCCATCCCCTTTAGTGTATATTGTACACTAAAGTTTAAGAAATGAATCTATTGAAATATTTAAGTAGCTTGAAGAAATTTGTTAATAAAAACTAATTATAATATTAATAACAAGATCTCTGTTTTTGCCCACCAATTCACCAAGAGGGTTCCTAGAAAAAAAGTCCCAATTATTATTTTGTCTTCTCTCTGTTTTGTAGAACCAGTATTAGTTTCAGTATATGCTTTATTCCAAGGTCCAGGCTGAATATACTGTTCTTGCCTTGTGTCATTTTTAACTAGAAAATATGGGTCAGGGGGTCAGCAGTCTTTTCTGTGAAAGGCTAGAGAGTAAATGTTTCAGGCTTTCTGGGCCATAGTATCTCTGTTGCAGCTGCTTAACTCTGCCCTTGTAGCACCAAAACAGCCGTGACAAGAGGTAAACAAATGGTGTAGCTACCTTTTAGCACAGTTTTATTTACAAGAGCAAGCTTTGGTTGGATTTAGCTGCTGGGCTGTACTTGGAGACCCTTGATAGAATTTATTACTCATCTCTAATAAATGAGGGGTTAAAATAAAGTTGAAGATTTGTTCTACAAACGTGCCGATTCAAAGCTATGTTCAGATGTGAATCATATGTCTCATACATTGTTGGAAATCTTAGATTATTATTTTTTGTATTTAAAAAGAATGAACAAATTCACATATTGACCTTATTCAGAACTGTGTGGTTGTAGTGCAGTGTGTCACAAAAAGTAACAAAAATACAGTATTTTGATTTCAAGCCTAGAAATGATATAGAGTTTTATCTAAGAAAAAAATTTTAAATGAGAACTTTCTTTTCTTTTATTCCATAGTTATTTTAAGAATGAAGAATGTCTAGGAAATAAAACCATAATTCTTAAATATTCATTCTACTTTACGAGTTTTTTCTTTCCATTTTGTTAAAATGGTTTTATTGTATTGAAAGATTGACTCCTTTTGAATGAATATAGATTAATTGTGGAAGGACAAAATAGTTATTTTAGGTAGTCTTTAAGGTCAAGGAAAAAAACAGACAGTATTATTGATTAATAATTGTTATTTCATTGCTCTAACTAGATTTTTAAAAATAATATTGATTTGCCTGTTTTTCATATTTTATGCTCTTATTTCCGCTTTCTTCACGTGCATCACTTTAAAAAAACAACGATGTGATTTGCTAAACTTGACTGTAATCAGTGCTTAAGGAACAGGCGTGCGTGAGGTTTTAAGTGACATTCTTAAGCAATTCAGTGTATCTAGCCAAAGTAGGTTTTAGGACTTTACTATTTCAAAATGAATTCAGTAGATATGGTAGGAAAGATAACCAATACTCAATTCTTATACTTTTATGATGTAGACATAGCTAATATTTTTTTCACATTCACATGGACCTGTATTTTATTTCAATTTCAGTACATGGAATATTCATTGTACAAGTGAAATTAATTGGAAATGTTGTTTTGATCTAGAGAATGCAGCATTCTCCTGATTTAGTGAGTTTTATGATGGAGTTGAAGACGGTTTTGGTAAGTATTAGTTTTCTAACACTGTTACCATATTCTGTAAGTCTTGATTGTTTTTGTAATTCCTTTAAAAACTAACATGATTAGAATTGAAAACTTTTCAACTTCCGGACATTAAATTTTTTATTTTATTATGTGCATAAATATGGATGGTACTTTTCTTGAACTGCATTTAGAACAGAGCTGTGTGTAAGAACTAATTTGATTATATCATAAACTGGGTACACTTGGAATTAGTCCTGATCTGTCTGAGAATTTAACATTTACAGAGAGGTTGCATAGTCACACATAAAGATACAATACAATGTATAAAATATTTTATATAAAGCTGCAGATTTCAAAAATCTAGTTAGGCTTCATTACATACGAGTATATATAGTTTCATACAGTAATTGATTACTCAGTTAATCAATTATGAATAAAATACTTGATTATTTAGCCTATGGACATTGTATTATTTTTTTAGAAAACCTTTTTATTATGCAAGTTTTAACATAAACAAAAGGCCTAGGGAGACTACAGTGAATATCTATGACCTAACCAACATTTTGCCAATCATATTTCTTCTACTCTTTTAGGAGAAAGGGACTGGAGTATTTTAAAGAAAAACTCAGACATTGTGTACATTCCTGCATAAATATGTCATTGTATATCTTTAACAGCTAGTGTTTTTTTGTCTGTCTTTAAATATGCTATTATAACCCCAGCAAAGTTAGTGATAATTCCTTATAGCTGCTTTGTTTGTATCAGTATGCAAACAATATCCTCAGCATTATATTTTGTTGATATATTTCTTAAGTCTCTTAATTTATAGCAGCACCTCTTTCCCCCACCTTTTTTTTAAACATGCCATCTACTTGTTGAATAAACAAGATTGTATGTCCTATAAAATTTCCCACATTCTAGATTTGGTTTATTAGATATTCATGGTATCTTAACGTATTTCTGTCTTTTTTGTAATTTGGCATTTCGATCTAGAGGTCTCAGTAGAGGTGGGTTCATTTGTTTTGGTAAGACTGCTTTGTGTTCTGTGCAGGAGGCATATATGTTTCCTTTAATAAACTTGAGATTTATTAATAGGTTTAGATTAATCCAATACAAAGTTTTCCATCATCCTATCACCTAATGATTTTTAGTATCCAGTGATGGTTTCTGTGCGTGTGCACGATTTCATTAGTGATTACAAATGGTGATTTTTAAAATTCCATTGTCTACATTTATTAGCACAAAATCTTCTATAGAGAAGACCTTCCTCTCATTGGTTATTTAATTAATTTGAGGTATAGCTCATAATGGAGAAATAGGATAAGTGCTTATTTCTTTTTCTTTGTTTTCAAATCAGTTTTTAGAATGATAATTTGGTATCTAGACACTGTCAAAAGGAACTAAAGTTTTTTTTAGTATCATCGTGAACTCTTGGGTTTGTTTTATATATTTGATTAATTCATTGCAATCTTTTTTTTTTTTTTTTTTTTGTATGCTTAAATTGTGCCATTTTTGGTCAGTGTAAACCTCCTTCAGGTTGGCTTCTGAATTCTTTTGACACTACCCAAACTTTGCTTTCTGCCACCAGTTTCCCCATGTTCATTTACTCATCCTATTCTAGAAATAAAATCAGTTAATTCTCCAAAGAGCTATGGTTTCTTTGTAGGAAATGCTATTTGGATACCACTACAGTCTGGAAACTGGAGTGCTTACTGTGATTACTTCTAGGCCTTTTGAGTCAACAAAGCTAGGAAAAAATACTTTTTAGAAAGAGAATAATTACTCGAGTTCATGTTGATATTTCCAATTCAAATTTAGCATTATACTGCTTTTAATTTTATGCTTGTATCTTTTTTTTCTTAACTCTGAAAATCTTGGTTTCTAGTACTAACATAATTATTATTTTTGGTCTATTGCTCACTTAATTTTGAAGAAACAGTCATTAATTTAAAAATAAAATAAAATACTGAGATTAATCTTTCAGTATCACATTCTATTTTGTACATTTGTTATTGTGTTTCTCAGTAAAACGACATTCTATATTTTAGCTTTGTAAAGAAACTATGTACAGAGTTGGTAATATTATTGTGCTTTTATGACAGTGTACCTAAAAAGTAAGAATTATTAATTTAATTGTTGGGGTGTGTTGTCAGTACCAGGGTTCCTATGATATAATCACTGAAGAAAATATTGATACCCAAATGAAATCAGTGATTACTGAATTTATTCAGGAAATTTGGTAAATCTCCCATGGAGCTTCCTAGTAATAATCTAGAAATACATTATAGAAGGAGTTCAGTATATATTTAATAAATGAACGATTACCTATATTTAAAAAAAAACTGTATGAGGTGTAGGGTATTTTATTTCTGTTTTAGAACTGAGTCAGTGCATTAGGACCTCAAAGCTAGCAAATGTTCTAGTCAGAATTTAAAAACCTATGTTTGTAAAGCCTAATAATACTAGGTACTAAGTATTTTACCACATGCCTTTGCCTTCTTCTCCATGAAGACTGTCTTGCTTCTCTCTTTGCTCTTTTTCCTGTTATGGTTCTAGAATGTGAATAATTTGTCTGATCCAAGGTAGGAGTCAGTTTACAGATGTTAAAAACCTAGGATTAAAATACGTTTTTATTATCCCAAGTTATTTTTTACCTTTAATATTTGTGATAGCAATAATTAATATTTCTGAACAAAAACAGAAATTTTGAAGGAAATATTGTATATTTGTTCTATGTATAAGTATAGGAACTATACTGATTATTTTTTTAGTAACAGTGTAATTTAATAATACCAATTTATTTTTAGGTCCATCAAGCTAGTTACAGATAATATTAGGCATTTAGTTTGTAAAAAAAGGCAGTATTCTTGTCTTCTAGGAAGTTACCTTCCAATTAAATCCAGATTGAGGTTCTGGAGTTTATAAAACTGCTTTCTCAGTTTTTTTTTTTTGTATGTGGGTAGTTCCCTGGCCAGGAATCGAACCTAGGCTGCAGCACTGACAGCGCCAGCGACGAAGCCTTAAGCCACTACACCACCAGGGAACTCCCTGTTTTTTTTTTTTTTTTTTTTAATCTTTATTTTTATTTGTTATCATAAAGCATATTTAGAACTATATTAAAGTAGTTTCAGTTAATAGTCCTGATTTTGTAATACTGTTTTGTAAAATCTTTCTTCGTAGTATTACCTTAATTTAATAGTATCCTATCTTTGTTAAAAAAAGTATAAGGACTAATAGATTAAGTATATATTTAAAGGGTTAAAATTTATACCCTTTATTAGGGTTACATTAGTCAGAAACATTTATAATTTTCATACTTGTTCCCATATGGTTTTGCTATTTATGGTATCTGATTTCTTTTAAAATTTTCTTTACTTTTTAGAATACCTTTTGATAATTCAGACCATATGAACCTCTATGTAATTTGTAGATACATTTATTTTTATTTTCCAAATATGATATTTATCTAGGTTAGCACCTTTGAATTGGTAATTTTCAGCCTCAGCAATTCTGGCTATGTTTGTATTGCTTCTAAAACATGTAAATTTTAGTTTTGTTTGGGGGAACATTAACCATCTTAAAGGTACCACAGGTTGGCCTAGCAGGGAAAGGAATTGTGATCTAGTCATAGGGCAAAACACTTGGACTTACCTGGTCTGGAAATAAAGGAAGACATTAGCAGGTAAGTATTTATTGCGATAACAAAGGATTTTTGTAAGGATGTGCTTCATAACAGTACACAGATATGTCAGTCTAGAAACTGTACTTAGATTTCAGGCTTTTCTTTAAAAGCATGTTTCTTTCTGTCAAACATGTACATAGGAGTAGAAAAATAGTGAAGCCTTGGGGATGAGTTTTGTTTTGTTTTGTTTTGTTTTTTAACTTTTTTCATCTTTGATAGGTGTAATGGTCTGGGACAAACTTGTCCATCCGGTAGCCTGTGGGCCACATGTGGCCCAGGATGGCTTTGAATACAGCCTAACACAGATTCTTAAACTTCTTAAAACTTCATGAGATTTTTTGTAACCTTTTTCTTAGCTCATCAGCTGTCATTAGTGTTGGTGTATTTTATGTGTGGCCCAACACAGTTCTTCTCCCACTGTGGCCCAGGGAAGCTGAAAGATTGGACATTGCTGATCTAGGAGAATATTAAAGTCTTAAGGTTGAGTGGTAATGAACTTTTTTTCCTTTTTTTTCTTTTCATTAAAAGTTAGCTAAAATACAATAGTATATTATTTTCAGGTGTACACCATATTTAATCAACATTTATATATCTAAAGAAATGATCGTTAAGTCCAGGAACCATCTGACGCTATCACTCTCACACTGTGTTGGACTATATTCCGTGTGCTGTACATTACATCCTCATAACTTGTTTGTTTTATACCTGGAAGTTTGAACTTCTCATTTCCCTTCACCTTCCCCCCATTTTTAATTTTTCAATTACAATTAACATTAATATATTATTTTATATTAATTTCAGGTGTCCAGCATAGTGGTTAGACATTTATATAATTTAAGAAATAATATTGTAATTGATATTTTTATGTACCTTCAGAGCAGTCCTTTAACTTTATCATGTCTCTCTCTCTCTCTCTCTCTTTTATGAGAAAGGGAATGATTCAGCTGGATTTTCTGTAAAAAAGGAATGAACACTTTTATTAGGTGCAAGAAGGTTACAAAATTGTTTGTGTAATCAGGTATAATTCATTGTCTAGCATTCCACAGCTGATTCAAGTTTTTTCTTTTAAATAGGAAGTTGCTTTAAAGAATAAACAAGAGCTACCTGTGCCACTTCCTCCTCCGGAGTTCTACTCGAGCCTTATTGAAGAGATAGGAACTCTTGGTTGGGATAAGTATGTCTATTTTAAAATATGTTAGAGAAATGCCTTTGTTTTTACACATTTTATCTAATATATTTGCAGTTTTAGCAGTTTATTTTATACCTGTTTTTAGTCAAAGTGTTTCATTGTAATTAGAGTGTCTGATCCTTATTGTGGCTCTGAAGTAAAGGGACATTATCATAAAAAAATTGACCTATGATGTAAAATAGTAAATATAATTTGGAAAAAATAACATGTTAAATAACAGTAAAATGTTACCATATTTTTGTTGAATATAATTTCATTTGAATTTTTATTTTTCAATTTTTTTGAGGTATAATTGACAAATAAAATTATAATAAATTGAAAGTATACATTATGATGATCTGATACAACTTGTGAAAAGACCATAATAATGTTAATAAACATATCCATCACTTCACATATTTGCCTGTTGTTTTCCTGACATTTTTGAGGTCAGTTTTCTTGTATCTGTTATAGAGGGGAGAACTTTTGGAACTTCTGAATGCCATTTTTGCTGACATCACCCAATGTATTTCATTGCATATCTGTCATCTTGCTGTATGTTTTCTATTTATCTCACCTGTTTCTCTTTTCTCTTCATCTGCCTTCATTTGACTTAATTATGTTTTTCTTTCTATTAACTTGTTATAAATTCTTTTATGATTTTTTAGAGATTACCTTAAAGATTATAGCACATATATAGCAAAATATACATTGTTACTTTTACCTTTTTCCTTATAGTGCAAGGATCTGAAACTCCTTAATGCATTTTATCCCTCTTTCACCGGTTGTGTTATCTTGCATTTTAATTCTACATTACAAATTGACAAACTTTTAATACTGTTTTTAGTCTGTATACAGTTACATGTGTGTATGTAAATATATGAGGTCAGACAATTAATTTCACAAACTCATCCTAGAAAAACTACTACATACCTCATTGCTGAATATCACTACAGTCACCTGCAAGGTACTCCCCTTGGGAAGCTGTGCACCAATGCCAGTGCCTAGTCCACACTTCAAAGCAATTTTGGAATTCCTTTTTGTGGACTGGCTATCAGAGCTGTCTTTGTACCCAGATTCTGACAGTTAAGTTCATGAACTTGCCAGCGTGCACTTACATTGGCAGCGCTGTGCAAACAACTTGGTACGGTGTCATAACCTTCCCAAGGTTGGTCTGTGTATACGTACTAACACAATTATTTCTTCCAGTGTTCTTCAGTCCTCCCTTCATTTTTATCCTTTTGTCTAGAATCATATTCCTTCTCCCTAAGGAATTGCTGCTAATATTTTCAAATTGAGATATAACTGTTACATACTGTGATACTAGTTTTAGGGGTACAACATAATGATTCAATATATGTATATATTACCAAATGATCACAGCAAGTCTGGTTAACATCCATTACCACACATGGTTTTGAATATATTTTCTTGTGATCGGAACTTTTAAGATTTATTTTCTTAGTAACTTTCAGATGTACAATACAGTGCTATTAATTGTTGTTACTATACCATGCATTACATTTGTATTACTTATTTTAATAATTGGAAGTACTACTTATTTTAATAATTGGAAGTACCTTTTGACCCCTTTCATCATGCTCCTTCTACCTCTTGTTTCTTTTGCTTTTTTGGGTTAACCCTCCAAGAGTTCCTACTGAGAGCTTGGGGAAATTCACTGGGGCTTTTTCCCACTGGTGCATTTTAAATTCTAATTATGAGACTTCTAAATATTCTCCCCTTTTTTCATTGGCTTTCTTCTTGGCTTTTTATTGTCTTATCCACTGCAGTTTATGGATTTATTAAAGGTTTTTATGGAAAATTGTCAAAATATTAGGCCGAGGTCTCTGGTCCTGCATTTCCACCAGATTCTGTTCTTTAGGTCTGTTATTATTATTTTTCTATCCTCAAAAGATTGCCAGAAATAATGCTGCTAGGGATGCGCACACACGTGTGTGTGTTTTTGCCACTTAATAATTTTCTCTGTGTGGGCCTTTTGCCCATATTTTTCTTCTCTTGTTCTGTACCCAGAAATGGTAAATAAGGAAAAAATGGCTTCAGAGTTTTGGATTACCTCTCTTCTGTTTCCCCTTCTTCAGGACCTTGGTCCTTCAGGTCCTGGTTGACTTTTTTTTTCTTTTCCCTTTCATCAGGTTATTATACTTGTTCTCAGTGGAAGGCTTGGTCTGTAGCCAAGTTACTCCATCTTAGCTAGAAATGGATGTTATTTATAATTTTAAATGTACAATTGTAGTGATATGGGGGACTGGTTAACATTTCTTCATGAGATTAGGCTTTATTTGATAAGGTTCCATCACTGAATAAGAGTTGGAATGAATGGAACCTCTTAATTAAAATGTAGCATAACAATGGAGGGAAGAGACAGAAGATAAGTAATGAATTAACATGCATTAGTAGCAATTTGGCTGAAGTTATGGAGATTTGTCTTGAGGCATTAATGTCGTGGACCCTGTCATTCTGGATATAAGGTGATAGAACAGAGAAAAATCATTTGACTTATTTTCAGATGCTTAAATGTTAAGATCTTAGTGTTTAGAATAATTGAGTAGCAAGGTTTGGGAAGGGAAGAGGAAATGTTCATTTTGTTCGTTATTTTGATACAGGGAGTTTGAGGCTGTCTTCTAAGTGGATGTGTCATGTTTGGGAGAACTCCAGTAATGAAAATTAGTTGAAGTATTGAAAATGCAAATGGGACATTTTTAATCATTCATTATTTTCCAACTAAGTGTTTCTTGTTGAATGCCTACACTGTAGGGCAGTGAAGATACAAAGGCAAGACTTAAGGTTCCTCATGGAACTTATGTCTAGTAGAAGAGTCAGAGTTTAAGTAGATGATCAGTGTAGTACTTAATTCTAACGGTGTTAAGTACTATGTAATATAATTATAGGATTTCTTGAGAGCCAATAGCAACGATGTTACAAGAGAAATAGTGCAAGTATATAAAACATTTTATGGAATAAATGGTTTTAGAGATTAAAAAAAAGTAATGACTTTTTGCATTCTACACATTGTGATGTGACAGAAAGAGGAACAGATCTCTAACTTGGATAACACGTGAAAGCCAAAAGTAAGGCTACGAATGCCTCTGCCATAACCTTCATCGTTTCTCCCTTACACACAAAACTTCCATTTATGAAGTTTCTGTTGTATGCCACTGACTGTGCTAGCCACTTTATGTATTAATAACTCTAATTTAGTTCTCAGAAAAATTTCAAGGGGATATATATTTTTATTTCCAACTTTGTATATGAAATGAGTGTAGATAGCCAAGATTGGCTGCATACCAGTGCTCAGGCTTTGTGTGTGAATGATGCTCCCGCTCTGATAGGGAACCTTGAATAC
The DNA here is from genome assembly GCA_004026885.1 of Lyroderma lyra. Lineage (NCBI taxonomy): Eukaryota > Metazoa > Chordata > Mammalia > Chiroptera > Megadermatidae > Lyroderma > Lyroderma lyra. The sequence continues at coordinate 97,524 of PVJL010001169.1, read as the reverse complement.
AGTTCTCACAAGTGCTTGAAGATAGTTTTCGTGAGTTTCACCTTCAATGTATGACTGTCTCACCATGGATAAAATTGGCCAAATGCAAAATTAACCCATCCTTAGAGATAGTTTTGGAATCTGTTGCTGAGATTTGTGAAAACTGATAATTATGGTGACTAGAATGGGTGATTGAATTAGAATATAGCTGCTGTTACATAATAATTTGTTTCATAGTCTTTACAAGTAAAGAATGTGTTAGCAGAAGAGAAGTTTTCTCGATTGTGAGAAGCCAAAGAATAAGATTTATCAATATTTATCCAACACTGCCTGATGGAGTAAGAAAATCTCTCATCATTTTATTTTTGTAACTTAATTCTTAAATTATGTCTGGTATACTTGACACGCTGACAATATGAGGTTTCAGGACACTCAGAGCTGAAACAGACCTGAACTGTCCCCACACTGGAATCACTACCTTATGAAGCCCTGCCTCAGCAGCTGGCTAGCTTCTTAATTTAAAATATCTTTTAACAATGACACACATAATGACAAATTTGCATGATAAATTGATTTAAATGGATTTTCAGAATCTTAATGACTCCTAGATGTGAATACATCTATATTTTTCTTACACTTGAAGTAATAATCTTGTATATTTGTTAGTTAAGGAAGTCCTTGCTGCTTTTTCAAATTACATACTTGACATTTCTAATCAACTATGTAGGATTAGATATTATAAAAAATTAAGTTAAAATTATTTAAAATATGACTGAACACTTTTCTTTATTCACATAACTTTTAAAAATTGAATGACACTGAGAATTAGTAGCCACCTTAAATTTGATTACTGTTGTTGTAATTGCTGTACTTGTTTCAATTTTTTGAAAAATACACTGAAAACAGCTAGTTGTCCAAAGAGTAAGATGAAGATGGTATGACAGTTGTGGATGACTTTAGGTGTTACACTGACTTACGGAGAGATGTGAGTGATACAAAAAGATGTCTTGATGCATTTCGGCCAACTGTGTTGTTTTACAGAATGGTTCATTTAAAACAATGAAAATTAAACGGAGTCCTTGGGGTTTAACAGGATTTTCTTTTGGTACTAAAAATGCTCTGGAGTTAAAAAGTACTAAATACGTTTGCTTTGTTAGGTGAGCTGACCAACCTCCCACTTTACTTAGGATAGTCTGAATATATACCTTTTATCCTGGTCCCCTTTCAATTTCAGCAGTGTCCCAGTTGGAAGAAATTCATAGTCCTCTTTATTATAGGCTATATTACGTCTATTTTAATAATTACATGGCTCTAGATAATTAAGATTAAATGGATCTAACAGGGAAGTGATATGATGGTTTTTGTCTTTCTTTAACAGCATATTATCAGTTGGAATGAGTAGAATTCAGCTATTTGGCCTTTCACATTTGTCTTGGTAAAGAACTGAGTTTTACTAAATTTGTTGTGTTGCTGAAGGATTGTCAACATATAGCAACATATATTAAGTTAGGTTTTTGTTTTAGCCCATTATTTTAGTATGCTGATATTATCTGTAATTCTCAATGCATTTCAAAAAATTATATAACATATTAGGAGAAATGGAGATAATTGTTTATACTAAATTCCATTGTGAGGTGTGATCAGAAAATATGGTGAATGTTTAAATAAAAAAAAATTATTGTAGTACTGGACACATTGGCATTATACCCCCTCAAGATACTCCCTCGGGCTTCGAACACACCCTGTCATTCTTGCCACTTTCTGAAGCAGTTCTGGAAATCTTCTTTCCTGAGCGACTATAGTTGGGCTGTTGTGGCTGCCTCGATGTCCTGAATTGCTTTCTCTCCCATCAGAAAAATGTTTAATCCATTTGTATACTGTTGTTTTTGTCGGCTTTATCCCCATAAACTTGGACTAACATGTCTCTTGATTTCACTTCCCTTCTTGCCAAGTTTAACAAGAAATTTAATGTTTGTTTGTTGCTCTAATTCAAGCTACGATATTCTCGTGACGGCACACGATAACAGGCAACAACAATAATAAATGCCACTCAGCAAGACACCATCACATGTCGACATGAACACAGGTGTGACACAGATATACCAAGGTTATGAAACTTTACTAAGTTGTTTGTACAATGCAGCCAACGTAAGCGCGCTGTGGTAAGTTCCCAAACTTAATTGTCAGACCTTGTAGATGTTAAGTATGATTTTCATTCTAAATAACCTTTATAAATAGTGTTTTTTTCTCACACACATACCCAAATCATTGCATAACTGTAGATATCATATAGTGAAAAAATGATTTTTTTAAAATTGGTAATGTGTTGATAGTGTCTAAACAGTTTGCATTTAGTTGTTTAAAACTTACATGTGAAGGCATGTTTATTTAATACATAGAGCATTTGCACATACATAGATGTATAAAGCTTTTATATTCCTTATAAAAAAGCAGAAACTTACATGAAAAGAAACAGTGTGAGAGAGTTTCAGGAAAGGTAAGGTCATTTTGGACTACAGATAATTTAGAAAGGTTCTTAGAAATGTTATGTATTGGGATAAGCTTAGAAGGAACATAGAAAGCCTTAGAAAGGACAGATTGGTGGAGGCATGGTTGTGGTGACAGAAATGTTCAGTTCATTTTTGGACTTTGGAATAGATTAGTTCACATAAAAGGATTAGGATTAGGGTCAGACTGAGGGTTCTTGACTGCTAGGCTACGGAGTTTTTACACACAGGTGATGGGAACTCATTGAGTATTTTTGAGCAAGGAGTTTTTATGATTAAAAAGATACTAGAAGATTAATCTAGTCATGGAAGACAGGATAGATTAGTGTACAGAAGAGACAGGAAGTAAAGACAACCAATTAGGGAGGATTTTTTTTTTTCTCTTTAATGTGGGTGGTTCCCTGGCTGGGAATCAAAGCCAGGTCTCAGTGTTGAGAGCGCCGAAGCCTAGCCACTACACCACCAGGGAACTCTGAGGATTTTTTTTTTTTTTTTTTTTTTGACTGAAAAATTTCTGAACTTAATGGAAAAAGCAATAAAGACAATCAGGTAGTCAAAAAAAGAGCCTCCAAATTTCGCCTCCCTCCAGTGCCAGCTCCCCTAGCCCTAGCTGGCTGTAGGAGTCCTAGCTGGCTCCACGGTCACAGTTCTCAGGCATCTTAACGGACTCCCACAGCTGTGTCAGGAAGCATCCACAGGAAAGCAGGTCAGGAGAGATGCCCCGGGGAAGCTCTTCTGTACAAAGGAAGCTTGAGAGGCAGGAGTCACGGAGAATTGGTCCACCTGGGGCAGGAACATGCGGGAATAACGGCAGGCAGGACGAATGCAGGGAGGGAGAGGTGCTCCTGCACAGCGGTGACAAGGGGCAGTCTCAGTTCTCCTTGGGCTTGTCAGCTGGTGGTCGGCAAGGCTGCAGCATCTTCTCCATCAAATTGAAGCGGACTCTTGCTTTGCTCTCATTCTCCGCAGTGACGAAGTAGTTGGGAAGGTCGAAATGGCCCATGTAGGAGCTGTAGGAGTCGCGGTGGTGCTGGTTCACCAGCCTCTCCCACTTGGTGGTTTCCGCGTGGCTCGTGCCGATGTACTGGACTGCAGATGCTCCAGGTGGCTGTGGATGGTGTAGCTTCCGTCATCTTGCCGCTTTCTCGGCTGTTCTCAGGTCACAGGCTACAGAAGAAGAGCTGCTCTAGAATTTCCCGCTGGAGAGAGGCCAGGATTTTTTTAGAGTGGTGGTAAACATGGAAACTTTAATGCTTTACTAAACCATGAAGGTCTTCAATCGGCCTTTGATGTTATTACTACATAAATATATCTAGACAGTAAAAGAAAAGAAAAACTGTATAACTTAAGCTGTCAGTCAAAATGGGTACAATATTTCAAGAGATATAGAGTGTATTCCTTTTGCTGTGCCGTACTGATGACATTCAGCTATTAACAAGAAAAATGAAATCCTCCCTGAATCTTAAGTATTGGTATCTTTATTATTATTATTATTATTATTATTATTATTATTATTATTATTATTTTGGCTTTTTGGCATGTGGGTAGCTCCCTGGCTGGGAATTGAACCCAGGCCGCAGTGCTGACAGCACCACCGCTGAAGCCTTAAGCCACTACACCATCAGGGAACTCCAGGTATCTTTTTTAAATGTTTAAAAAACTTAACTGTCAAGTTTAATGCCATCTTAGTTATTGCAAGCAGACTTATAAAGAAATGTAGCAAATGATAAATACGAAGTGCCCAAAGTATATTTAATTTCTTTAGATTTTGTTTTTATATTTTCTTAGTCAACTTTAGCTAAGTAGTAACAGTCAAACTTACAAATTTTAAATGTGATTTCAACTTCTAAAAAATTTGTTTTCCAATAATGGAATTTTCTAAATTTAATTCTTTAAACGAATTATTTATCTTATTTAAAAAAGTAAAAATATTTATTCTATATTGTCTAAATCAAAATGCCCAACTTAACAATAAAGTAGAACATTTGAAATACTATTTTTTTAAATCTTACTTTTATATTAATATTACTTGTAAGAGCTTATCACTCTTTCTTCCCTTTAATATTTCTTTCATAGACCAAACACTAAGATATTCTTTCCTATTGTGAATAGACAGAAATATGTTTTATTACTTAGGGTACAGGCTAAACTGCTATTAACAAAGAGAACCCCAAATCCTCAATGTAAGGATAGAATTTTGTTCATCTCTCATGAAGAGTTCAGAGGTAGGCAGGTGGTCAAGAGTAAGTTGGTAACTCTGTTCCACAAGGTCATCAAAGAATCTAGCTTTTTTTTTGTTTCTCAACCATTTACTGTGGCTGCATTATTCAGAGGCTACTAGCCATATGTGGCTATTGGCATTTTATTTAAATTAAGTTAAAAAATCAGTGTCTATACTAGCTGCATTTTAAGTCCTCTGTAGCCACGTGTGGCTAGTGGTTACTATTTTGGACAGTGCAGATGTAGAATACCTCCATTATCACAGAAAGGTCCCGTGGTTAGAGCTGCACTAAGAAAGTTGTACGTGTCTGCATGATTGCTGGCTACCTTGGCCTGTCTCAGGAGAGTGAGAGGGATGGTGGGGAGGGAAGGCACACCTTTACTATAAATGATCCAAAAGATGTACATGTCACCTCTGTTTGCTGTCCATTTGCCGAAATTTACTGATAGCTGATAATCCAGGAGCAGCTGGGAAGGGTTGCCAGCTGGCTGGAGTATACCCTGGTAAAATTTGGTGTAGTTAAGTCTGCTGTGGAGGTGGGGGTCCCTTTACCATAGGAAGAAGATGAGAGGAAATACTAGAGGACATGTGGCAATCTAGGTCATATAGACTCAAGCTATTAATAATCACAAGATTTCTCCCTGTCCCCAAACCAAAGTAGACAGAAATCCACACGGGTAAAAATGCTTAAATTATAAATGTTTTCTTACTATTTTGTTTGAATTGTTTGTAGTTTAACAAAATCTTGTATTTTGACTGCAAGGCCATATTTCGAGCATGCCACTTTCTCTAATGTAATATATTACCCTCATGTCTTAAACTTTGTGGAAATATGATCTTTTGTTTGTGTCATTGGAAACAAAAGATCAGAGCTTCTGTTTGTTTCTGTCTAATTTTGTAGATGTTCATTAATGATTGTGAACATTTTGATGGTGAGCAGCCATGCCATGTGAAGTTTAAAAAGTATGAGTTGGTGACTTAGTTGTTCCTTCCCTCTCCCCACCCCTTCTGGCTCGCTCATAGTTATAACTATTTAAGGCCTATAATGAAAAACACCACCTTTTCCCACACTATTTCTACTTTCATTCTTTCAAATACTCCAACGTGTTCATGTTTACAGCTTGGATTTCTAAAATAATGTGCCTATATTCAGTATTGCTTGATTTATGTGTTTTAGGGATTACGTACTCATTAACTACTATAAGAAAGGACTTAACTCCTAAACTACTGTCTGTGTACCTGTACCTTCTTTATTATTCTTTTATCCCCTTATTAAGATGAATATCTCTTAAACTTCTTTCATGTCCTTTCAATTAAAAATGTGTATCTCTTACTCTTAAGTTCGCAGCTACAGATTTTAGTGTTCCTAATCTTCCCTCCTCATGTCTTTCCCCTTTCTACCTCTCAATTTTGATCATCTCTTCCTTTCAAATTGCAATGGTCAAATATATTGACATTAACTTCTGTAATTATAATTAAGTCTTTTCGCTTTATCACTAGATTTTAAAATTCTAATTAGGCAATTTGAAATTTTTATGACGTAAATATTTTTCACTGAAAAGTTAATGGTAGAGCAGTTAGAATTATAAGATAGGTTCATTTTATAATTTAGTTTAAAATTTCTTCTGCTCTTTTTTTAAAAAAAGTCTCCTTAATTATTCTCTGTATATATTTGTTATACCCTCTGTTCTACAGACTTTTTTGTGTTTTTTTTGTGAGGTTATTTATTTATATTTTTTGGCCAGCTATCTCTCCTGAAACCTTTTCTCTCTTCTAATGTGTTTTGTCTCAGCTAAGTATTCTTGTTATTATTTTTTACTTCTCTAAAATCTGTTGGAAAATTTGCTTCAGTTGATGGTATTCCTTTTTATTATTTTTGTCACTGGGTTTATTTACATATAAATTCATGTGCTCATCTCAGCATCTTGAATCTGAAGTGTTGATGTTTTTTTCAGAGTCAAGTGTCCATATATCTGAACCTTAGAGTTGTACTGATAAAAAAATGTGACAAAGTCTCATGTTATTAATATAAATTTTGAGGGGCTAGGGCAATTTGAGATATAACTGAAAGAAATTAATGATTAACCGTATATATAAAATCATTGATATTTTTATGTAAACACTTTTCGAGAATAATTTTACTTTCATTTGTTTTTTAAGAACCTAGACTTTTTTTTTTAAATTTATTTTTATTGTTAGACTTATTGGGGTGACATCTGTTAGCAAGGATTACATAGGTTTCAGGCATACAATTCTACAGTGCGTTGTCAACTTGTTGTATAATAATTTCACCACCTAATATGAGTTCTCTTTTCATCGCCATATATTTAGCTTCCCCTCCCTCTTCTCCCACTCCGCCCCTTCTTCCATCCCCTCCCCACTCATCCCCAAATAAACATTAAACTATTGATTGTGTCCATGGGTTATTTGTTTGTTCATTTTGGTTTTTTTTCTTTGTTGCTTTCAGTTTTACATTCCGCATATGAGTGAAGTCACAGTTTTTTGTTTTTTTCTGTCTGGCTTATTTCGCTAAGGATGATGATCTCCAGGTCCATCCATTTTGTTACAAATGGCACTAATTCATCTTTTCTTATAGCTGAGTAATATTCCATTGTGTATATGTACCACAGCTTCTTTATCCAGTCATCTGTCGCAGGGCACTTAGGTTGTTTCCATGTTTTGGCCACTGTGAACAGCGCTGCGATAAACATTGGGGTACATAAGTCTTTGCGGACAAAGGTTTTCAGGTTTTTGGGGTAGATCCCCAGAAGGGGGATTGCTGGGTCATATGATAACTCCATTCCCAATTTTCTGAGGAACCTCCACACTGCCTTCCACAGTGGTTGTACCAGTTTGCACTCCTACCAGCAGTGTGCGAGAGTTCCTTTCTCTCCACATCCTCTCCAGCACTTGTTATTCCTTGTCTTGTTGATAACAGCCATTCTCACAGGTGTGAGGGGATATCTCATTGTGATTTTGATTTGCATTTCCCTGATAGCTGATGAGGATGAGCATTTTCCCCCATGTCTGCTGGCCATTTGTATTTCTTCGTGGGAGAAATTTTTAATTGGGTTGTTTGTTTTTTTGTTGTTAAGTCTTATTAGTTCTTTATATATTTTAGATATTAGACCCTTATCTGATGCATTATTTGCAAATATTTTCTCCCATTCAGTAGGCTGTCTCTTTGCTTTGTTGATGGTTTCTTTTGCTGTGCAGAAGCTTTTTAGTATGATATAGTCCCATTCATTTATTTTTGCTTTTACTTCCCTTGCCTTTGAGGTCAGGTTCATGAAGTCTTCTTTGAGTCCTAGGTCTATAAGTTTAGTACTGATGTTTTCTTCTATACAGTTTATTGTTGTAGGTCTTATATGAAGAAGGTCTTTAATCCATTTTGAGTTAATTTTTGTATATGGATAAAGTTCACAGCTCACAAAGAACCTGGACATTTTATAGATAATGATAACAATTTCTTATGTTGATAAAGATTTCATTTTATCTTTTAGTTTATTATTGAAGATATGTGTGTCCCCAGATTTAGATCTATTTTTCATTACAAACAGTGTTCCAGAACTTTATAGCCTAGCATTTCTTGAAATTGACCCATTTTACCATTGTACATAGCCAGTGACTAAACCACATAGAGTGATGTTAAAAAAATGTTTCCTGGTATGGGCCTTACCATCTGTCTGGGTGATAGGTTGTGCAATACTCTGAGGCTGCTTTTTATCTTTACAAGAGAATAGTATTGTAAAAATGTCAAAAAATATCCACACACTCAGTTCACTAGTAAATATACTACTAAATTTGAACATTTTTGGCAGTAGCTTATGCTACTCATGGGACCATAGTTTTACAGAATGATATATTTCAAAGGGTACTGGTTTCTATTGTAGAAAATTCATGCATTTGGAGCAACTTAAAGCCAAAACAGTTGTGCTTGTGCTGTATGTTTAAAATATTAGTCATCTTGAATACATGCCCAGGTTAAGAGTCAGAAGCTATATATTGCACAAAAAGAAAATTTATTGTTAGGAGACCATGCTGTACCTGTGCTTATACAGCATTTTCCTTGGAGGAACTATTTGAGTATATGAACTAATAACAACCAGTTTTGTACATTAACATTGAAAATAAAGGAAAAGTTCATGGAGGAGAAAAACAAATAAAGGAAGCATAAAAGTCTCATATTGTGTGAAACTACAGAAATGGATCAAAGAGTTTGACAGGAAGTTTAATGTGTACATAAGTAGAGGCTGACAGAAACATGCTGTGTGTGCCAAAGGTTCCAGTGATGGAAAACCGAAACATACTGCTCACTGACCACAGCATGAGCCTTGACACACATTGTAAATAATCCAGAGATCTATGACTGCATTAAGCACTAGGCTGGTGTATTAACGGCAGTAAATCTATGGCAGCATAAAGGGCTGGCATGCAGAAGTCCCTCTGATTAATTTTTGTAATGGATTAATAAGAATATAGCATATATTTTCATTTTGAATCCTACCATCCTGCAACGACCCCTTCCCTCAGTCCTGCACTCCCCAGGTGTGAGCATTTTTTATTCTCTTCTGCTCACAGACTTGTTTATGCGGATCCTTGCTTCAGTACCATCAAGTTAAAAGCTGAAGATGCTTCTGGTAGAGAGCATCTCATCACTCTCAAGTTAAAGACGAAGGTATGTGCTTCGTTAAACAGTTATGGGTAGGAAAAATTTGTGAAATGACCTCTATGAATGTTTTCAATGTAAAGATGTGCTACGTGCTTCTAAAAAAATACACACACACACACACACACACACACACACACACGTCTACACATATATAATATATATAATACATATGATACTTTAAAATTATTATTCTGGAAAGCCTTAAAGAATTTATTCACCAGGTTTCCAAAAGCCTCTATAATTTTATATCAATATTTTCATTCATAATTGATCAAAATATAGGCTTCATAATAAAGAAATAACTGCAAATAAGATTTGGAATCCTCAAAGTATTAACATGTTATTTTTGTAACATCCTATATAGAAAAGTTCCCACTATCCCAAGTAACGTTCTACTGAAGGTTTTTTTGCCTTCAACTTTTACTATGAATTACCTTTGTAGTTCTTAATTTCTGACCCATCCCCCACCCCCAAACACAGACTTTTTATTGTTTGTTTGTTTTGCCTGAAATTTTTTTACTTCCATTATTTTAAGAATTTGCAAAGGTTATGCCTTTATTTATAGAGCCCTTATAGGCTAGTGATCTATAACTACTCACTAATTTATTGGCACAAACATAGCTGTTTTGTCTTAATTTTTTAGTTGTAGATTGTCAGTTTTGAAAAATAAGTAGAATAAACAAGTTCAACATATTAATCATTTATTTAGTAATCACTAGGGGGAACATTAGAATTTGAGAAAACTAGGACATCTTTTTTTATTGTTCCCAGGAGTCATCAATCAACTCTATTTCAGAAGATTGTAGTGATGAAAAGATCAATTGTGTTTGTCCTTTTTAAAAATGTGTCTGGCATTTAAGCTTTCCATAAGAGAGAATTAATATATAAAGCTGTGCTGGTGACACAGAAAAGTTGATATCTCATAGTGCCTCTATCAGACAAGTTGAGAAATGACTCATTCTCTTTTTCTCACACACAGAATGTTTAAGTATAATTTTAAGACTCATGTGTAAGTGTTAAAAAAATTAGTAGGATAGGAATCATATTGTAAAAGAAGTTACATGGATATTTTTGTTAAAAGGAAAAAAATTATTTCCCCTTTTAATTTTTAAATGTGTGCTTTTTTTTTTAAGCTTGGGGAGACAACTATCTTTATCCTTCCAAAAGTCACTTATTGCCACTGGCAAGGGTTCTATCATTTCCTTTAAATCTTTTTGTTTATAATTTATACATTGACAAACATTGCTTTGCTGCTATGAAGACCAAAATGAAAGATTTTAAACACATCCTGTCTTGATTGTGGGGTTTTTTGTGTGTGTGTGTGTGTGTTTGTTTTTAATAGCCTTAATTTTTGCTTTTTTGCTTACTAAAGTGATAATGCTTTAAGTCTATACTGCCTATATCTATACCTACAAGATTTTTGAAATGAATTCCAGTTAATGATATTATTGGTAGGATTGAGAATGAGAATGTAGCCTCTAGCCTATTCACTATTTTTTATGCCTTCACAAGGAAGATAAGGTGACACTTAATATTTCTCTTGAGAATATTTTTAAGTGTCAGTTTTTGCGTATCCATAGCTATGAAGCATTATTATGGATGCTCTGGCAAGTGAGAAGAGAAAGCTTTATTTGAGTTAGAAAGGAATTAGGAAGAAAAAAATCTGTTCAACAAAAATGGCAGTGTGGAACTGAATGAAACTTATGTTGGTATGATTTAATAGAGTCTTTAATTATACATTTAATTCAGTTTTCATAGAGGCCAGAGTTGTCTTTTAGATGTGATCATTTCTTTTCTTAGGAATATTTGGGCCTGGGATTGGTAGAAGTAGTGATAGCTGAAACTACATGTTAAGAGTACATAACTGCGAAACCTTAATTTATACTTAATTATGAAGAGTCAAGGTAATTTATTTAACAAATCTTAGAGCAGGCTTATTTTTATAAATACACAAACTTTTTAAATGATTTTTTTGATATGTAGTAAAAAATATATTAGTTTTTTTTTTTTTTTTTCCTGAATACATACTTCCATTTCTGCCACTTGCCCTCACTGTCTCCAAAAATCCACGAAGAACACGGTAGGAATCTTGACTAGACACCCCCTATTAAAAATAAATATATAAATAAAAAGAAATGTAAGGGAAACAGTTCAATTTTGTTGTTTTGTGAGTGTAATGTTCTGAAATACTTACAATACATCCTGAACAGGGGGATGGAATTACTAACTTTTCTTGAAAAAAGAAGTAGCCTAGGGCTCCCTTAGTTTTTGCCAAGATCAGAACTACTAGAAGAACAAATCATGGGTGTGTATCAGAGGCTGGGCACTCTAACTCTGCAGGCTGTTTTTGTAATTGGCAATTCATGTATATTCGCTTGCAGGGAGCCTTATTGCTTAGATGGTCCAGTCACAGAACAGTTTAAGTTAAAATTTTCCTTTGAAAAATATACTGTAAAGTCTTAATATATTGCATGTAACAAAAATATATACTTTTATAATTTTATAGTTGTATTCTTTTATAGTTATTGATTTGACTGAATTGTTTCAAGTAAGATTCAAAAAACTATTTTAATTAAAAATAGTATACTTATTTATCAATTAATATTCCTTTATGTGGAGCTTTGTTGTCAATTATATTTCTAAAGTAAAACTTTTGGCAATATATACCTATACTACTTAATACTGAAAACTATCTGAATTTTGATAGACATTTTACAATATCATATTTAGTTTTCTATGTTGTAGTTAGTATTACAACACAAATGATTGAAAATGAATAGGATGCTACTACATAATTCATATTAAATCCACAAGTATATAAATTTATGCTTCTAAAGTTCTATGTAGTTATGTAAAGTTTATTATATAAATATATTATCTTAAATGTGAATATAATTAACATAACTATATATATGCATTTAACTTACAATTGATATACAGTAAAGCCACCTTCATATACAAAGTCTGACAATTAAGTTCTCTAATTTGCCACCGTGCACTTAGTTGACAGCACTTATGGGAAACTTGGTAAGGTTTCATAACCTTGGTATATCTCTGTGTCACAGCTGTGTTTGTGCCAACATGTGGTGGTGTCCTGCTGAATGGCATTAATTATTGTTGTTGTGTGTTTTTGTGTGCCATCATGAGAATGTCAGAACTTGAATTAAAGCAACAAATATTAAATTTCTTGTTAAACTTGGCAAGAGTGGAAGTGAAATTGGGGACAGGTTAGTCCAAATTTATAGGTATAAGGCCATGAAGAAAATGGCAGTGTGCAAATGGGTTAAACATTTTTCTGAGGGGAGAGAAGGTATCACTGATGACAAGAGGTCAGGGTGGTCAGTAATGAGTGGAATTAATAAAAACATTGCAAAAATGCATCGAATCATGCGTTACAATTCTTTACTGCAAAAAGCATAGCAGACCAAGTAAACATCGATAGAGAAACAGGAAAATCTCAGTGGTCCTGAAGAAGCTAATCGATAAACAAAAGCAAAGGAGAATCAAAGTTTGCAAGATCTTTTGGAGAGTCAAGATGTTTTGGACTGTGTTATCACTGGTGATGAAATATGGGTGTACCCATAGGACAAAGTATCAAAGTACACAATGGAGTCAGCCAGTTCTCCACCACCAAAATGTTCTGTCTGTCCAAGTCAAGAGTCAGAATGATGTTGTTAACCTTTTTGATATCAGAGGGGTTGTTCATTATGAATTTGTACCAACTAGACAAACAGTGAACCAAGTTTACTATTTGGAAGTACTGAAAAGGCTGCATGAAAACTTAGATGAAAACGACCTGAACTTTTCCCAAATAATTCATGGCTCTTGGATCATGGCAATGCACCACTCACACAGCACTGTCTACGAGGGAGTTTTTAGCCAGTACAGAAACAACTGTATTGGAACACCCTTCCTACTCACCTGATCTGTCCCCCAGTCACTTTTTTTTTACCTGAAGATAAAGGAAATATTGAAAGGAAGACATTTTGATGACATTCAGGACATCAAGGATAACACAAAGACAGCTCTGATGGCCATTCCAGAAAAAGAGTTCCAAAATTGCTTTGAAGAGTGGACTAGGTGCTGGCATTGATGCATAGCTTCCCAAGGGGAAAACTTTGAAAGTGACTGTAGCTACTGTATTCAGCAATGAGGTATGTGGCACTTTTTCTAGGATAATTTGCAAACTTAATTATCAGACTTTGTAGATCAATCTGATTTGTATTTGTATGTTTGCACAATTACACATAAAACATATTTGAAAAGTATATTTATCTTAGAAACTATCCCACATTTATTATATGGGATTATATTATACAGAGTTTAGCAGAAGTAATGCCCTTTTCTTTGAACTGGTAATCTATGCCAAATCTTTTATTATAAAATCATAAGCATGTAATAATTAACATAACAATATTTTAAATACTTTTTTGTTCAACTATTAGGGGAGCTCTTCCTATGTCATGACATCATATGATTTACCATAGTGTTTACTTAAATAAATGGTTGTATACTGTTTTAACGTAATGAGCTGTATGTACTTAATGACCTCCAAAGTCATAGATACTTTTCTTGTTTTACCTACTCTAAATATAGTAAACATTTCATTAACTTCATACTCTTACTCAGATTGATGATTTGTTAGAGAGTTGGTATTGTTCACTGTCAGCATCAGTAGGAGATAAATAGCAGTAACTCAAAGCAAACTAAGCATTCAATTTTTGACCCATGGACGTTTCACATGTTCATTATTAGTTTTACAGAATCTTAACATTTTAGAGGGTAAAGAGATTTTATAACACTTGATTGAATTTATTGTTTTTACATATAAAACAGTCAGAGAATTTTACTGACTTGCCCAGGATCACGCAAATTAGTTAGCAGAGCTGAAAACCGGAGAAGGCTAAGGTCTCCACCTGCATTTACTTTAAGATAAAAACATGACTTATGAAAATGGCGTACAAGTTGTTTTTCCAGTGATTACAGCAGTGACACTGTCACATACATCATCTGATATTTTAATTGTCTAATGTAGCACTCCCTCCTTAATTTCAGGCTGACCTTTTTATTGTTCAATTAGAGCATTGTTACATTTTTATATGGTTTACTGTATGTTTGCTTTTGTGTTACCAGTTCTACACAGTCAGATACCATTAGTCAGTGTATGTTAAGTTTCTTTTTAGTCAACTGATCATTATAACTAAATGTTAATTCTTTTCAAAACATTGACTTCAAATGGGGTGATGTTTTTTGTTTGTTTTTTGTTTGTTAAATACTACCTGTATAGTGACCATTTTTGTCCCCTTTTGCTTATTCAGCAAAGTATTGAAAAATAAGCTGAGAAAAGTGAAAGTTTAAACTTGTTTTAAATGCTTTGTCAAATGAGAGAGAAGAGTTTCCTGAAACTAATGTTCTTTTAGTAAATTTAGTGTTTTTTAATTACATGTAACTTTGAAAAATCCAGAATTGGCTTTTAGTATAATTATGTAGTACAATTCTTTAATAAGAGAATTAAGAGAAACTACATTTTGTCTTTGTTAACTTAGAACCCTGATTTGTCTTTATGACTGTCACTTTTGGTATAAAATAGTTGAAGAATTAATTTTCTATTTATTAACCATGAAAAGGTTTTTCTCACTTAAAACTATTACTTTTGTTTTTCATTAAGCCAGAAGACATTTTGTGTATTTATTATTTTTTTTATTTATTTTCTTGCTAATAGTAGCTGCTTAATTGTGGAACATTTTAAATTGATACCTTATACTTTTGTGCATTTCTTGATCCTCTTAACAGATACTGCCTCTTTAAATAGTAACTAAATTTTCTTGAGATTTTAGACAGAAAACTAATCTCAACTAATTTGATCTCATTTTTTAAAAATAAATAAAGATTCAACAAAGGAACAACAAAAAAAAGAAAAACAAAGAAATTGAGATTCAGTGTGCTTTATCCCTCAAATCACATTAGCAGCTGACTTAACACTGACTTTAATTCATAGTACTGAATTTACTCAAAACTGATTGCTTTGTTACTCCCAAATCACAAAACTTTGTACCTCCTGAGCATAACTTGAATATTAATCAGTTCTTGACATCTCTATAATTGTAGAATCAAAATTTTATATGTAATACATTTGCATTTATTATACTTTTCCTAATATATTCAGTTTTTCTAAAATACCTCATGTGAAATTGTTACACAGAAGCAAAAATGACCTAATTTTATGCTTTTTCATAGTACCCTGCAGAATCACCAGATTGTTTCGTGGATTTTCCTATTTCATTTTCTGTTTCCTGGACACCAAAGGTACATTCTAAAATTTATTTTAAGTATCTAAAATGCATATTCTGTTTACTCATAAGTGGCCATTATAGATTATAAAGTGATTATTTTCAGTTTTAAAGAGGAATTCTAAAATGCTTTCTATATTTCCTAGTAATGTTCATTTTCTCTCTGTGTGCACGAGCATACACACACACACACACACACACACACTAACACACATGGGCATGTACGTACACACACACACACACACACACATATACATACATAAACGCCCCATCCAGCTTTTAGATCTTTATGCTTTATTTTAGGTAAATATGAAGCTCTGTTGGCAGAAAATTTCCTTTAAATTTAAATTTTAAGGACTCTTTTAATACAGTAGTAAGTAGAAAATTGGGTGAAAATTTTCATATCTATCTAAAATTTTTAATGTTGATGACAGAATATTAGAATCTTTTTTAGAGAATGAGTTATGATTGAAAATACAAACCCTGTCATTTCAACTCAGTTTTTTAATGTTTTAGTGTTTATCCTTTGTTAATCCTTGAACTTAGACTAATTTCTTTTGTATGTGCTTAGAAACATTATAGTTTGAATAAAGAATATAGGAGATTCTTTCTCCTGCACCTGTCAATTAAATTTCTCAATACACTGATGATACCTAATAAGATAATCTATTTCAAGGTGCATTGTAAACTGTCACATTACATAGTTATAAGGTGGTATGCTTATCAATAGTACCATCATCAAACTTTAGTGTGTGATTTCTTAAGATTTAGCAGAATGGTGGTTAGGTTCAAAGAACAATCTAATCATGGTGGGCATGGTCCTCCTTTTACCAAGTAAATTGTGCCAGTTGATAGCAAATGGAGAGAACATTTCTATTTGTATGCAAAGAGAAAAATATTCCTAGTGACATTTTACAAATATTTTCTAAATAGAAGCTACTTGTATTTTTGTTATGAAATTTTGATAAGTTCAATTGAAATTTTATGCTTACATTTTAAATGTGAAGTAATTTTCTTGTATATGAAGTTAGTAAATTAAAAAAAGCCTAACAGGATTCAAATAGTCTTGTGAAGGTTCAGATGTCATTTTAATCATATCTATATATTCAAAGATTATTTTTCTCATTTTCTTTTTAAAAACAAAAAAGTCTTTCTTTCAGTGGAAATTGAGAAAAACACAGCAAAATAAAAGAGAGGAATAATTTGCTTTTGGTATTCTGTTATATATTATAAATATATAGGAAATACTGTGTTGATTTTTAAAAATGAATTGGAATTATATATAAATTACAGAACTTTTTAAAAAATATACATTGTCTATTGGGCTCTATAAACTTTATCTTTGTTTTATGTGGGATCATGAGATAGCATTGTACCTAGATGGTATTACTCTTTCCAGATATACTGTCTCTAAATTATACTTTCATATTTATCAAAATCCAAGGTTGCAGAATATATTTTACATGAATTTCTTTTTTATTATTTTTATGTAGAAAACCATACAAGTTCTCCCCAGACTTTCTTCTGTGAATAAGTTTGCATCTCCACAGAAAAATGCCCTTATCTTAGTCTTGCTATTTAGGAAGATTAGTTTGTGACTCTGCTAGACTGGAACATCTTCCAAGCCAATTTCTTTTAAATTTTGTATCCCTCCTTAACACTAGCTCAAGTGCCTTGCACATATAAGCATGGAATAAGTGTTTATAATACTAATTCTCATTCAAGTTTTAGATTTAATTGGGTCATAGAACAAGTTTTCTGTTTTGTACTAGCTCCAAGAAAATAGAATTAATTAGTAGTAACTGGGATGTCATAAATTATTTTTTTTAAATTATAGAATATACTAAAATTCTTAGCAAAGTACAGATAAAAATTTGGACACCTTTTTATCCACAACTCAAATTTAACAGATGTTAATATTTTGTCACATTTGTTTCAGATATATCTCTCTCTATTTATGTCTCTTAGGAATAAAATGTTCTTGGAACAACTAATACCCCACTTTTCCCTGTTGTTTTTCCTCTTCCTTTCCTTCTCTTAGAGTTAACCACTTCCTTGAAATTGATGTGTATGCTATCCACTTATACTTTTTGCTACCTTTGTTTATTCTATATTCTATAATGTTTATAGTCTGACTTTTGTATACATCATTATGAGATTTACCAATGATCTATGCACATGTAGTACATTTATTTTAAATGATTATATGAATTTGAAAGTTAATTTATCTGTTGCCCTACTTATAAGGTTGTTCACAATTTTCCTACTAAATTTCTTGCTGCAGTCAACATCCTTACATGATTTTATGTACACGTGTGAGACTTTTAGAACAGGTTATGCCTAGAAGTGAAAATGCTGGAAATGCACCTCTTCGCTTATTGCCTTCCCAAATTGGTTGTTTAAGTTTATACTTCTACCCAGCAATGCTTAGTAGTAATTCTTTTTCCCAAATCCCTTCCAAACTCTTAGTCTGATTTTGGTCTTTCCTTAACACTTATCAAGAATCAATAATCATTATTATTGTGTTTATAATATTTGCCTATTTATGTTTTTCTTTTATTATAAGCAATCCTTACATATTTTAGATACTAATTCTTTGTTGATTATTTTGGGATGTAAGTATATTCTTCCTAGGATGTGTCTTTTAACTTTGTATATCATATATTTATTTTGTCAATCAGAAGTGTAATTTTCAGTGTGATCATATTTATTAGTCTCTTCCTTGTGATTTCTGCTATTTTGTCTTGAATGGGAAAAAATATCTTCCATATCTTATTCTGAAAATATATTCTCCTATTGTTTGTTCTAAAAGTTGTACTTTTTTTAATATTTAAGAATTTAAGTATGAGATAGGAATCTGTACTTAAACTTGCCTATTTTATATATGCTTATAGAATTTGAATGTGTTGTCTTCATTTGTGGAGATCTGGGGGTGATTTCAGTATTACTTTTATATATGCCATTACACTTTGGAAAAAATTTTAAAATGCATTCTTTACTTATTCTTTTAAAGTCTAGCTGTATATCATAAGCATTTTGGTGATATTACCAGGGGTGTGAACTCTTGAGTCTTTTAGACATAAGAGTGTTGACAGCATTAGTTTGGAAAGTATTAAGCAATATCAGACTTCTTTGCTATTTTTGATCTTTTTTCATTGACTTGTCGGAAACAATTCTGCTTGTGGGAATTATTTTTTCTCTTTTAACCATTTTTAAACAGTTGTGATTCTTAAGCAAAATAATGTTACTATTGTAGTCTAATAACACACATTTAAGAGACTGTTAATAGGTTCCAGATAATTGATTTAAAAAAATTCCTCATATGCTTTTGTATATTTCCTCTTTGGATTCAGTGTTTCTGGACTTTAAACTTGGAAGATCTTTATTTTCTTTTCTTTTTGTAAAATAATAGACATGGCTTTGTGGCATCCATATTAAAAATGGGTAATTTTCCTTATGGTCCCTGTCTTCCTGCTGGGTTGATAATGTTTTGATGTATTTTTCTTTTGCTCTGATGAGAGGTCTGCTGCTGCTGCTCTGACATATTCATTTGGATGAATAATTATAACTTGCACAATGTCAAGCTGAAGATGGTAGGGTTTTGTGCGTCATGACAAGCCTAGTAGCCAGTGCAGGTGTCTCACAGCATGATCAGCAACAGCCAGTGTATTCTGGCTCAGAGGAGACATTTTAGAGTAGTAAGAAATCAGCACCAAGGGCAAGGCTGCTGCTACTACTGCTGCTGTGATACGTGCCAAAGAAGCACAAAGTGCGTCTCAAAGACGAGTGACTGCACACCTCTTTTCAGATATTTACTTTATTTGCCTAATAAATTTTCTTTTCTAGATTTTAGTATAGAGTGTAAGGGCATGTCATGATTTTTATCTTATTCTATTTTTCAACATTACAAAAGCTCCAAAATGTATCTTTAATAATCTGCTACTGTTTAGACTTTTATGTATAGGTCATATATGTAAATATTGTTGACTAATGAGACCACAGAATGCTGTAATGTAAGGTTTTAAGTGCACTGATATTAAACAAAATTCATTTTCTCCAGGTCACTGACCACCCCGAAATAGATGTTATTAATAAAATTGCTGTTCTGCCTATAAATGTGCCATTAAGTACAGGCTTGGTGAAGTATCCTTGCCAGGGCGATTGGAATTCTCATATTTGGTATGATACAATAAGCAGTGGTCTTTATTTTTTTAATCGTGAAATCTCATATTCTTGGAATAATGCCATAAATACAAGATGAACAAAACTAATGATAAAGCCTCTGACTGGTGGTGAATGAAGAATTTGTAATTAAAGGAAACAGTCTTATTACATAGCAGGGAGCTTGATCCATTAGTTAGAGCAGCAGACTAGCAGTTGGGTATCCTAGATTCTGTTTACAGTTCAGCCATTGACTTAATTATATAATTTCAAATAAGTCACATGACTGCCCTCAGTTATTTGTGTATGGAAATAATGAACTTTTTCTGTTTCACAGAGACGTTAAGAAAAATAAATTTGGTTTAAAACAGTGGTGGGAGAAACCTCAATATCCACAATATCCTGTGGAAGCTTTTCTTTTCCTAATGGATTATCTTTCTTCCTGTTTCTGTTTGCTGTCTTGGTTGGTGAACTCAGAGTACTTGATTCTTGTTTCCTCTTAAACTGCTTAATTAAGCATGCTTTTGCCTTCTTGGTAATCATATTGTTGCCACACTGCTAGGGATAAAAAGACATCAAAGGGATCAAAACATGTGATATGGTAAAAAAGTAGCAATGCAACCTGTTGTACTCACCAACATATTAATTGCCTTTTTTTTTCTTTTCCAATAATTTATTTTTATTTGTCCGTCCTTCCTTCCTTCCTTCCTTCCTTCCTTCCTTCCTTCCTTCCTTCTTGACATTCAATATTTTATATTACTTTCAGGTGTAGAGCATAGTGATTACACATTTTTATAAGAAGTGATCCCCCTGACTAGTCCAGTACCCACCTGGCACCATGCATATAGTCATTTCCATGTTGTTGACTATATTCTCTGTACTTTACATTCCCATGACTGTTCTGTAACTATCAATTTGTACTTCTTAATCCCTTCAGCGTTTTCACCCTGCTCCCCATTCCCCTTCACATCTATCACCCCAATAAATCTAGCACCCATCTGACACCATACATAGTTATTAATATTATTGACTGTATTCCCTATGCTGTACCCTACATCCCCATGACTACTGTGTAACAACCAATTTGTACTTCTTAATCCCTTCCCCTTTCTCACTCGCCCCAACCCTCCTCCCATTGGGCAAAATGTTCTCTGTATCTGTGAGTTTGTTTCTGTTTTCTTTGTCTTGTTCTTTAGGTTTCACACATAAGGGAAATCATATTGCATCTGTCCTTATCTGTCTGAAGTACTCTACTCAAGCATAGTACCTCCTAGGTCTGTCCACACCACTGCAGACAGCAGAACCCATTCCCATTCGTGGCCTGGCACTATAACTTACTTATTTTTAAAGTACCCTACATTGAGGACAGAGAGACTGAGAGAGAGAAAGAAGCAAAATAAAGAAAATGTAAAAATCACCCTTCATGCCTTTATTTAGTATTGGGATCTCACTGAATAATGTTTTGAAACTTAACAATATATTTCATATTTAAAAACAATAATGTGCATTTATTATTCCAGGTAATCCTTAAATCATTTATGTTTTTATTTATAATCAAGTTTATATTCTTACACCAAATTAAACACTAGTATGTTTCCTATCTAGGAACTGGTTATCTGTACGTTTGTGTAGGTCCCTCAATTAGATAATAGTGGTTTCTTAATCCACATGTTGCACATTTTTGTTGAATTTCCTAATTATTTAAAACATTTTTGTTGCTATTTTGAATGTGATCTTTTATATATTTTCTAGTTTACCATCAGAATATGGGGAAGCTATTAATTTTCTTTAAAAGTTTTAACTTTTATTAAAATTACACGTGAACATATTTTAAAAAGTTAGGTTTACAGGGAATTTTTTGGTTATGGTTTGGTTGTTATATTTTTAGACAAAACAGCATTTCCTAGCCTCCTTTCCACCTTTTTCTCCTTCCCCAGGGTCCACCATTTGTTAGCTGATTCTTTTAATGTTATAATTTACATTATCACATGCTCTTATAATTATATTAACTGTTGTTTTTATTTGTTCTCTTGTAGTTGTATTGCCTTTCATTTGTTGTTTTAGGCATTATCTGTTAACTTCCCACTGTAGGTAAATGAGGAGTTTGCTGTTTCTCTGCCCCTACTCATGCATGCATACTTCCTATCTTCCTGTTATCCCCAAATAGTTACATTTCAATTTTGTTTATGTAAATATTCAGTGTTTACATATTATGAACACACACAGAATGAAAAGCCATGTAGGTAGATAACTATGATTATTTTTTCTTTGTCACTCCAATTTTTATTCCCAGAGTTAACACTATCTTACTTTTCATTTTCTTAGTTTTCTGTGTACTTAAAACTCATTCACCTCCCAGTTTTCCATCATTTGTCTAAATCTACTCTTAACTGTAGACATTGGGTTTTCTGTTACCTTTACTTTCTGGGAAATTTTATCAGCTTTACCTAACAACCTTTCTGTTTAGTTTTTCCCACTTCTATTAATACTTTTACTATTGGGTTTATTTCTAAGAATTTACTTCATAGGTAGTTCTTTTGTCTCTAGAGATATTATTAATATATTTTTGTCTTTTTTCCTTTCTCTATAGTTTCTATTTCCTTGAGCTGCTTTTTCCCCCCCTCAATTTATAATCTTTGGTTATCTGTTCCTAATTAAAAAGCAGGTATGAAAAGCCGTTTGGAAACTGTGTGCATGAGTGGGGCAGTAAGCTATGAACTTCCTTATAGAGTTATCTGAGTGGGTCTCATAATAAGGAACCCCAAAGTTTCAGTATTTTTAGGTCTTTTTCATTGATGGATTAATTGGTCAGATTTCTTAGAGAAGACTCTTCCAACCTTCTGCTTGGCAGTCACTGATAAGCAGAAAGCACTCTGAGGTGCAAGTGGACCAATGCTGGTGGGCTGGAAACCACAACCTGGATTGCTAACAGTTAATCCTGAGGCATCCTCTCCGGATAGGGCTGAACATCACACTGCTGCAAAAGAGAAATGCTTAAGGGTAGACCTTCATGATCCCAGAGCAGATAATGAGGGTGGATTTGGAGCTGAGATGCAACAAATGATATCCTAGCTGTCACTTGGTATTCTCAGGCTTTTTAATTTGGGGCATTCTTAGTTGTATATAATAATCAGTTTTGTTTTGTTTTCAAGTTTTATTGTTGGTTGCAGATGTATACAAAAACTTAGGGTTTTCTATCCAATGGCCTTGTTAGACTCTCTAATCTAATTTATTAGTAAACTTATTTGTATTTTTGATGAACATAGTCATATCATTTGTAAATGACAGTTTTATTTCCTTTTTTCCCATCTTCACATCTTTTGCTTTTAGCCTACAGCTCTGGCTAGGATCTTTAATACAAAATGTGAAATATAAATAATATACACAGGCATTCTTGTCTCGTTCCTGCTCTTAAAGGAAAAACTTTTTTTCATCATTAGATTTTTGCTATGTATTTTTTGTACTGAAATCCTTATCAGTAATTAATGGAATTTTTTTTTTTTTTTGCTTAGAGTTTGTTCAGAATGAAAGTCAAACTTTATCAGACTTAATTCTCTCCCTATAGTAAGGTAATTAAGTGGTTTTCTCCTTTAATCAGTTAATGTGATAAATGATTTCCTAATGTTAAACCAATCTTAACATTCTTAAACCCAGTTAGGTTGTATAATTTATGTCTATCTATCTATCAATTGGGATTGATACAGAGACATACATAAATCTCTAATGTATATTTTATATCGCCAAATTTCACTTCTTAATATTTTTAGGAGTTTTCCATCTATTCTCGTAGAAAGATACCTTTGCCTTCCTGCTTCCAAAGTTTTGTTTTTGTTGCCTTTACAATGAACCCTATTTTTGTGAGACTATGCCTACAGGAAGAAAATAAAGACATAGTTTTAGTGAGATTTGGGGAAGGACTGAATAAAATTAGATGTGTGTAATTAAATTCACCTTCCTTACCTAGTAGCTTTAATCTTCTTTTTATATAATTTTAAATGTGTAGCTTTTACTTTGTTTATTACAATTCTGATATATAAACTATTTGTAAACATAATGTTAATTTTCTTTCAGGACTTTTACCAAATAGGCTACTAGTTAATGGACTGCTAGTTAAAGAGAAGTATTATAATTTTAAATAAGTGTGCTAAATGTGAATGGGGCTTCAGATTTCCAACTAGAGGCAAATGACAAAAGACATAAATCCTCTTATTTATTTTCCTGCCCACTTGTGTAATTTGGAAGTGATAAGTGTGGGAGGTTCAGAGTTCTTTGGACAGTCATAGAATTTCTCTAAGATAAGAGAACTGACTCACAAAGGTCTACTAGGGAAGTTATATTCTATTTTGGTGCTTTATTAGATAAAATTTGATAGCTGTAATGGTCAAGTCTTCTCTTAATAGTTACCTTGTAAAAGTACATAAACAGAAAAGCAGGAAGCCATAGTTTTCAGTAGGAAACAACTTAAATGCTACAGACATTTATTATTTATTATATAAGGAGCACTGAACTGGAGCTTGAGGATATTACAGTGAAATAGGCAGGTTCTAATACCCTAACATAGGCTTTCAGGAGTAACTTTCAGTCTGATAAGGAAAGAAGTATTTTAAAAGAATAATTTCTGTAAAATGTGTTGAATGGTATGATGAGCTGTTTTGATAAGGTGGAAGAGAGGCACATAATCTGACCTGATGTGGTCAAGCAAGCTTTCTGATAAGATGTTACTTGAGCAAGTGAGTCTTTTTTTTTTAAATTCATTTTTATTGTTAGACTTATTGGGGTGACATCTGTTAGCAAGGATTACATAGGTTTCAGGCATACAACTCTACAGTGCATTGTCAACTTGTATAATAAGTTCACCACCCAGTGTGACTTCTCTTTCCATCACCTTATATTTAGCTTCCCCCACCCCCTCCCCTTTCTCCCCTCCCTAACCCACTCATCCCCAAATAAACATTAAACTATTGGTTGTGTCCATGGGTTATTTGTTTCTTCATTTCTTTTTTCTTTGCTTTCAGTTTTATATTCTGCATGTGAGTGAAGTCATACAGTTCTTGGTTTTTTTCTGTCTGGCTTATTTCACTAAGCATGATGATCTCCAGGTCCATCCATTTTGTTGCAAATGGCAATATTTCATCTTTTCTTATTATTCAGCTATAAGAAAAGATGAAATATTGCCATTTGCAAGTGAGTCTTGAATGAGAAGTTAGGCTTGGGAGGAGAGAACTACATTAGCCACAGAACAGAGACATAGAATTTAGGAGGTAATGCCTGAACTACACATCATTTGATACCCTTTGGTATTCTATGGACTGGAGCTTTTGCTAGAATTAGGCCAGGTCTGCTATACTAATTCTGATGATCTTGGGCTTTATCCTCAAAGTGATGAGGTCCTAAGGAAGAAGTGTGATGTGGTCAGAATCTTGTTTTATAATAGCATTTCTCATAGTGTTTTTTTTTGTTGTTGTTTTGCTTTGCATTTGGCTCTTAATAGGGTTAAGATGAAGAAAGGACTCTATGATTTAATAAATGTATGAAATTCTAGATTTAAGTTCTGCTGTTTCTTAGCTTTGGACTTCTCAGCTTTCTTAAAATGCCAAGATGTATTATAAATCTCCACAATGGCTTTTTATTTCCTCCCTCAGACCACCTCTCTGGATTAGTTTTCAACAAAACATTTTGTTTTTAATAGGTCACTTTGTCAATGCAGAGGAAGGTTCTAAGTGACTATGGCAAGACTATAGTGAAGTAAACTGATTGAGAGGCTGCTGTGTACTTACGCGCTGAAAGTATTATAATTAGGGTTTGTTCTAGGTTCATTGTTGCTGGAGAAGAGGAGAGGAGACTGAGAAAATTTCACAGGTTCTGTTGATGGAACTTGGTGATGGGGCATGAGGTCTCACGTTCCTCCCAGTGCTGCTGGTAGGGGTGACTCAGATGAACAACAGTGCAAGGAGAAGAGGTGTAGAGGCAAGTTCAGTTTGGAATTTGATGAGTTGGATATGCCTGTAGTGTACTCGTATGTAAGCGTGTTTAGTGGGCAGTTGAATATATGACTTTGAATCTATCATAAGTTCAGTTGATTTCTAAGATTATCGAAGTTAGTTTAAGTTTTGTGAAGATGTGATATCTGTGCATTGTGAGCACATGAAATACTTTTACGGAATGATAAAATTCTTCCATGAATTTAAAGACCAGTGAGACTAGGTGTATTGAACAGTTTTTTTTTTAATCAGATGCCTTCAATACCACCTTATGTCACATTAAGTGATTCACCTTCTAATGTTAATAAATCTGCCTTTGTTGTTTTGCCCTTTGAGGTAAGCTTCATAGTTAATTCTGCTGGACCACTGTAACATAATAAAAAGAGAACACAGAACTGGGTGAAATCCTTGCTCTTTCCTTACCAGTGCATGATCTTGTATAAATGGTTTAATTACATTTGAGAAGAGGGAAATAATACTTAAGTCATAGATTGCATGTAATAATGGATTGAAATACTGTCTATGAAAGACCTTTGGAATTGTAAAATGCTCTAGAAATATACAGAGATATAGAGGGAGGTAACACAGTTTGTGATTTGGATGACTCTTAAAATAGCAAGACTGAATATGGACAAAGAAATTATATCTCTCCATATATATTTATATTATACGTTTATGTATATAAACACACCCACATCTATATATGACAATAAATAGTTGGTATTTCTCTATATGTGTTGAACTACATGTACTCTAAAGGTAACATTTCCATTTATAAATAACAGGAATTTGTCTGATGTTCAAAAATGAAATAGTGATGATTAATGAAAAAATGTCTGTCATCCTCACCAGTCTACCTGGTTGTGATAGATAGCTGTATATATACATGGTACCACAAGTAACATAGATAAGAGGTGTTAATACTTAGATTAATACTTAATAATACATTTTGAGTAAATCAGCAAAATATTCTTAGATAGGTAGTATCCCAGGTAATTAAAGCAAATACATAATAGTCTCCAAATGGCTTCTTAATTTGTGATTATATTTTAAAATACTTTTAGATAAAAAAAATTATTTTAGGTAATATCACTGAAGCAAATTTATTTCAACACAAGTACAATTTATATACATTCTATGCCTGTTGTTTTATTCTTGTCTGGTATATTAATACTATATTTTTACTTTGTAATCCAGGAGTGTGAAGTATGTTCATATCCCTGTGCTTCTGCATAAATATGTGTGTATATGTTTTAAACCATCATTTTGGAAAATTAGATGCCCATATTGAGATTAAGGATTCATTAGATTGAAGACAGAATGATAATTCAGATATGAAGTAATGGTTAATTCAAACATGATCTAGAATCACTGACAGATTAATATTTTCAGCTATGAAATATGCTTCTCCCCACTTCTGTTTGTGCTAAAGTAAGTGTTGAACATTAGAAGCCAAACCAGTTTAGCAGATTAATGTAATGAAGCAAACCAGAATTTTGTAGTTGGTAGATAGCAGAGGCAATGGAACAGCTCCCCTGCCCCCTTTTTTTTTTCTTCAAATAAAATAACTGTAGTTAAGATGTTCCCTCGCCCTGGCCATAAGGGTTAAGTAGCAGCACATTGGTATTCTATTAATCTTGAATTTATCTGAAGCAAAGATTTTTGTGACCATTTATTTTTTCATTTCACTGTTTTTAGTGTGAGTATGAAAAATTAGATGCAGCCAACCTTTTTTGTCAGTGGAACCTAAGTAGAACAAAAGCTAGACTAGTTTGTTGTTTACTCATTGATCTGATTTGCTTTTTATTATGGAAACCTTTATATTTATTTTAATACAAAGTAAAGGAAGTTAAAAACTATTAACAGAGCATGTTAGCAGTGTATTCAGACCAAACATTAAGGGTCTTAAGCAGCTATGTATAGAGGTAAAGAAATCATAGATAACCACAGGGGCTTGGTCATCAGTTGGGTCAGGCTGCCAGCATCTAAGCCTCATGCTGGCATTTTAAATATTTAACTTCATTTCTTTTTTTAAAAAAATATGATAAAATACTCATCATGGAATTTATCATTGTAACCATTTTAAAGGTACAGTTGAGTGGTATTAAATTTATTTATGTTTTGCTACCATTACCACCATCCACCTCCAGAATGCTTTCATCTTGTAAAACTGAAACTCTCTACCCTTTAAACTAACTCTCCCTTCCCCACTTCTACCAGCCCCTAGCAACCACCATTCTACTTTCAGATTTTACGATTTTGACTACTTTTAAGTACCCTATATAAGTGGAATTATAAAATACTTGTCTTCTGATGACTGGCTTACTTTAGTTAGCATAATATCCTCAAGTTTCATACCATGTTGTAACATATGTCAGAATTTCCTCCCTTTCTAAGGCTGAAAATATTCCATTGCATAACTATACACACATACACACACACGTGTGGTCAATGGAATATATATACACACACATACATATACATACACACGATTATAGCCTTTTTACTCTGATACACACACACACACACACACACACACACACACACATATCTTTTATTCATCTCTTCATGGATGCTTGAGTCGCTTTCATGTTTTAGCTATTGTGAATAATGCTGCCGTGAACATGGGTGTACAAATACCTTTTTGAGTCCCTACTTTCAGTTTTTCTGTGTATATACCCAAAGGTGGAATTGCTGGATCATGTAGTAATTCTATTTTTAAATTTTTTAGGAACTGCCATACTTTTTTCCACAGTGACTATACCATTTTACATTCCCACCATCAATGCACAGGAGCTCTACTTTCTCCACATTCTCACTAACACTCGTTATTTTATGTTTCATTGATAGCCATGCCAATGGGTGTGAGGTATTATCATTGTAATTTTAATTTACATTTCCTTAAGTGATATTGAGCATCTTTTCATGTACTTGTCAGCCATTTGTGTATCTTTGGAGAAATTCAATATTCAGTTTCTTTGCCCATGTTTGAATTAGTTTGTTGTTTGTTGTTGAGTTTTAGGAGTTCTCTACATATTCTAGATGTAAATCCCTTATCAGATATGATTTGCAAATATTTTTCTCATTCTGTGGGTTGCCTTCTTACTCTGTTGATACTGTCTTTTAATGCAACAAAATTTTAGAATTTTCCTGAAATCCTGTTTGTTATTTTTTCTGTTATCGCCTATGCTTTTGTTGTCATATCCAGTAAATCATTGCCAAATCCAATGTTGTGAAACTTTTGCCCAATGTTTTCTCCTAAGAGTTTTAGCTCTTACA
The DNA here is from genome assembly GCA_004026885.1 of Lyroderma lyra. Taxonomy (NCBI): domain Eukaryota; kingdom Metazoa; phylum Chordata; class Mammalia; order Chiroptera; family Megadermatidae; genus Lyroderma; species Lyroderma lyra. The sequence continues at coordinate 68,434 of PVJL010001169.1, read as the reverse complement.
TTTAGGTCTTTGATCCATTTTAAGTTAGTTTTTGTATATGGTGTTAGGGAAGTGTCCAACTTCATTCTTTTGCATGTAGCTATTCAGTTTTTCTAGCACCATTTGTTGAAAAGACTGTTCTTTCCCTATTGAATGGTCTTGGCACCACTGTCAAAAATCATATATTCCTTGTGGTTACCATGGGGATTGCATTTAACATCCTAAAGATATAACACTTTAATTTGAATTTATACAATCTTAACTTCAAAATCATATACAAACTCTGATCCTTTATGGCTCTATACTCACCCATTTCAGTTGTTGATATCACAAAATTACATTATGTGTCTCAAACCATAAACAATAATTCTTTTAATTGCGTTTGTCTCTTAAATTATATCTCAGATGTGGAATTACATACCAAAGTTACGATAGTGCTAGTTTTTAGACTGTTTTAAAAATGTATTAGTCTTTTAAATCATGTAGAAAGAAAAAGTTTAAAACCATTGTTCCAATAATATTAGTTTTTATAATTTCCCATCTGTTTACCTTTACTGAGGGCTTTATTTCTTCACAGGGCTTCAAGTTACTACTACTTCGATCTGCAAGACTCCCTTTAACATTTCTTGCAGGGCAGATCTAATGGTAATGAATTCCTTCAGATTTTATCTTGGAATGTCTTCACTTCTCCCTCACTGATAGACAGTTTTGCCAGATAGAGGATTCTTGGTTGACTTTGTTTTTTACTTTTAGTGTTTTGAATATATTAGCCACTGCCTTGTGGCTTCAAAGTTTCTGATGAGAAATCTACTGGATAGTCTTATGGGAGATCCCTTGTATGGGATGAATCACTTCTTGCTGCTTTGAGGATTCTCTTTGTCTTTTCAAAGTTTGATTATAATGTGTCTCCATGTGTGTTTCTTTGAGTTTTTCTTCCTCAGAGTTCTTTGAGCTTCTTGAGTGTTTATATTCATGTCTTTCATCAGATTTGGAGATTTTTCAGTCATTTTTTTTTTTCTTCAGATATTCTCTCTGCCATTTTCTTTTTCTCTTCTGACATACCACAATGCACATTTGTCCTCTTGATGGGATCCCATTGTTTCCTTAGGGATTGTTTTATTTTTTCAAGACTTTTTTTTTTTCAGACTCAATAATTTCTATTGTCTTATATCCAAGTTTGCAGATTCTTTTGCCTGCTCAAATCTGTCTTTGAATTCCTTTAGTGAATTTTTCAGTTTCATTATTGTTCTTTTCAGCTCCAGAATTTCTTTTTTAGGTTTTCTATCTCTTTATTGATACTTGCATTTTGTTTATACATTATTTTCTTGACTTTTTCCACATCTTTAATTTTTTAAGCATATTTAAGATAGTTGTTTTAAATTCTCGGTCTGTTAAATTTATTGTCAGGTCTTTCTTAAGGAGTTTCTATTTATTTTTTTTTCCTTTGAATCAGGGACACACTTTTCTTTTTTAAAAAAAATCCTGTAATTTTATTTTTTTGTTGTTGAAAACTGAAAATTTTAATCTAGTTAATGTAATACTTTACAAATCAGATTCTCCCCTTTCCCCAGAGAGGAAAGACGAAAAACAAAATCTCCTATTTTTTGTTTATTATTATTGTAGGCTTTCTCTGTGCCAAGGATTGGCTTGAGGTGTAAGATTAAGGTCTTCTCTTGTCTTGTCTGAGCCTGTGCCTTGGTATGGGCTTACACAATGACTTCCAAATTTCCCTTGTATATTGCAGTTACTTTTTACTGTTCTACTCTTTAATGTCAGGCTCCCCAAAGGGGAAAAAGAGAACAAGGAAGGCATAAATACAAGGATGCTGACTCTTTAAGTACCCTGTAAGTCACTTCAGGAGGGGGACAGGCTTGTTACAGTGAGGGGAGTTGCATCAGCAGTGGCCAACAATTTCTTTGTCTGCTTGTCTGAGATCAGAAGCAGCAATCAGTGAAGAACATAGGTGTTCGGAAGACGAGGTCCTTCTTGACCCCTCTGGCTCCTGCAGACTGTGTGTAAGCTGCTCCTGGAGTGAGTGTAGGGCTGCCTATAATGGGTCTGGGAGCTGGATGGTGGGTAGTCTCTGCCAAACTAAGAACTGAAGTTGACCAAAGTTACAAGCCTACAGTAAACTCTGGAATTCCAAAATAGGTCCATCAGACTGATTCTGTCAGTGCAATTGTTGTGAGGGAACAGAGATTTCTGGTGCTTCCTACTCAACCGTCTACCCTGAATCCTCTCCTAATTGGCTTCATTTTTATTAGTATTATATTTAATGGTCTATATTACAGTGGTTCTCAACCTTTGGGTCACAACCCCCTTGGGGGTCGAACGACCCTTTCACAGGGGTTGTCTAAGACCTTCGGAAAACACATAATGTACTTAAGCGGACCAGTCACACATGTATAGAGCGCAGCTACCAATAATTTTATGGTTGGGGGTCACCACAACATGGGGAACTGTATTAAAAGGGTCACGGCATTAGGAAGGTTGAGAACCACTGATATAATAGCTAAGGACCAAATTGAAAGTGCTTATTTATTTTCAACATACACCTGATAGATGTTCCTTTCCTTAAACTTTTTAAAAATGGAGTTGCTACATTCATTTTGTAATGGCTACGCATGAAGTGAAGATGTTTCATTTGACCTTGTGGGAAGATACCCTTTTCACGTGACTTAAAAATAATAGCAAATATTTTAAATCATTAGTGGTCAGTTATACTCAAACTTAAGTATTAATATAAGAAGAAGTGAAACATTCTATATGGATTAATAGAATAGCATTTGATTAAATATATTTAATTATAGAAATACAAAAAGAGTTGAGAACATCAGTAAAGCTTGTAAAATAAGATCAAATAAACTGAATATATAAGAATGATCTCTTTAAAGATATCTGATTGGAAATATTGCAATTAATATTAAAATTAATTTCTTAAAAAGTTAAATCTTTGACATTTTCTTATTCTATTGAAACCTTTTGAGTCCCTCAGAGATGAAGACAGAAATGATTATTCAAGGATTTATATTCAAGTATTGTATGAAAGTATAAAAAAAATCAGAATGGAAAGCAACTGTTGCAAGTACAGAAAATTATGCTATTAATTTAAGTGTCATCAGAGCACAAAAGATCACATTTGGCGACTGTGAGAAAATTATTAAAATACTGGAAATAATAGTACTTAAGATGAAGATATTCTACTCCAAGATCTAGTTAAGTGACTGACATTATTATATCACTTCAGGTATTATAAAAGTAACAAAATGCTTTTAAAGATAATAAGCATTACATTTTGAGATTGGCAATGTTCACACTTTGCTGCTTAAGTGCTTTCCTAGTTTAACAATTTAATAATAGTTATGAGGGAATAGCTAACATCTTCGTTCCCATATATATCTTCTCTCCTCTCCAATACGTACACATTTTATATACCTATATATACATATAAAAGTGATGAAATTTCATTCTCTGAAGTGGTGGGTTTATGAACAGCTCTCTTCTGTCCTTATTCTTGCTGTTAGAAATGTTGCTATTTTGTAATTTTTTAGAGCCTCTAATTGTTGAGAAGTACTATAAAGAAGGTACTGCTGTGTAGATCCATTTTTGTCCAGAAATCAGAATGTGTGTTTTTTAAACAGCTTTGTTGAGGTATAACTAATATAAAATAAACTGAATATTTAAAAGGTATAACTTGGTGAGTTTGGCAAGTATTTCCACCCATGAAATCATCCTCACAATCAAGGTAATAAACATTTCCATTACATCCGAGTTTTCTCCTCCTTTGTAATCCCTCCCTTCTCTCCCTCTTGTCTGTTCCCCTGGTCACCAGGCAACTACTCATATGCTTTCTAGAATTTTACATAATTCCATGTGCTTTTCTATGTCAGGTTTCTTTTCTCAGGATAATTAGAGATTCATCCATGTTGTACCATATAGTTCATTCTTTTTATGCTGAGTAGTAAGTACTCCATTGTATGGATATATCACATTGTCCATTTACCTGTTGATGGACATATCAGTTGTTTTTAAGATTTAGCTACTACAAATTAACTCTGGATGTCATTACATGAATCATATGCTCTCATTTTTCTGGCAAATACCTAGGAGTGGAATGGCTGGATTGTGTAAGAGGGGTATGTTTAACTTTTTAAGAAAATGCTGAACAGTTTTCCAGTGTGGTTTTGCTATTTTACTTTTCCAGCAATAGTTTTTGAGAATTCTAATTTCTGTGCTTCCGTGCTGACATTTGGTATGGTCTTTTTCATTATCGCCATTCTAATAGGTGCGTAATCATAGCTCATTGTGATTTGAATTTGCGTTTTCTTAATGACCAGTGAGGTTGAACATATTTTTATGTACTTCTAATCCATATATCTCCTTTGGTGAAGTGTCTGCAGACTTCTTGCTTGAAGACCTAAATAAATGGAGATATATGTATACCATATTCATGGATTAGAAGATTCAGTATTGTTAAGACATCAGTTCTTGCCAATCAGACCTATAAATTTAATGTGATCCCAGTAAATTTCCCAACAGATTTTTTTTTGAAACTGATAAAGATTCTAAAATTCACATGGAAATATAAAGGACCTAGAATACTAAACAAAGAAACTGAAAAAGAACAGAGTAGGAGGACTAATACCACTTCTTAGCTTGCACTTGCACCTAGATTATTTGAAGAATGTAAAAAATTACTGTTTCTCACCATTTCACTAATTGGTACTAGCATATTTTGAGAAGAGTTTAGATTTTAAGCATACAAACAGTTCATCATTGGATATTGACACAGTAGAATCCAGACCACTGATTTCTTTCACTAAAGATACATCCTTTATCCATGGAGCTTATATGAATTTCTTCATCTCCCTCCATTTGCTGACTGTGCTTACTAAGAAAATTTGACAGGTTTTAAGGTTTTTAGAATAATGATACAGCTTGGTTTATTTTATTTGTTAAACATGAAGAAAAATAACCAATTTGACCTTTCCTTGCTTGAATATTGGGGTACTTGATTCATGCACGCTTTCTAACATAAAAATCGGCAAGTATTGCCAGAATAGACTTGACTGCTGCTTCAGTATTTTGAAACTACTCAGGAAATAGAATAAGCTTTTTAGTTTTTCAGTAAGGTCATGATTTGGTGACCCTTGGCTAGACTTTCTAATGGTTCATGATCCCAAGGTTTAAATGCCAAATCTATCACACTGAACAGATTGTTGGGTTTGTTCAGCAATTTTCAGTGAATCAACGCAGGGATCCTACAAACAGATCTTTTCACTGAGAAGCCCATATATAGAACAGTCCAGGCATTCTGATTTCAGTGCAGAGAATTTCATTAAGTGTCTTAGGTGAACCTAATATTAGATTGATCTCTTAATATCTTTATGCTTGCTCTTTTCAAATCATGTGAAGATGTCTGTTTTTTTTTTTCCTTCAAGATTAATACATTCTTTTTATTCTTCTGACCTTTGCTTTCTCACAGGAAGATTGGACTCCATATCAGAGAATATCTCCCCTGTTAAACTTAGCTCTTCCGCTCCCTATGCATGTAAAGTTATAGATTTCTGGTGTTCATTCTGTGCCTTTTTCTCGTGTTACAGCTCAACCCCCACATAAAAATCGACCAAAAGCTAGATAAAATAACCTGCTGTGGTTGGATGCCTTCAACATGGTCCCTTGCTGCAAATATTTAGAGTACGTAGAATGGGATGGAGCCTGTACTCTTCTCACCTTGTTTCATATTTTCTACTTTCTCAGTATTTCTTTCCTTCCTTCTTTCCCTCCCTTCCTCCCCGTCCCCCCCCCCCCACTTTTTAATATTAATTTCTATTGTCTTCTGCAGTTTTTTTTTCTGTCTTATGTCTTTGTTCCTCTATTTCATTTTCTTTAATTATGGTGCTGTGTCTATGTGCAAAAAAGGATGGCATTTTCCTTTGATTAGTAAATTAACCAGTTGCAGTATTTTGGGTGTCATTTTTCAATCTTCACCACAGTGAAGTTATACATACAGTTGTTTTGCTTTTCCTGCAGGGAATTTGTGGTTCCAAACCTATATCAAAAACTCAAAAGTTTCAGACAGCTGAAATTTTTCCATATATTTTAGAAAATAATAGTCATTGTATAATCTTTGACTTTACCCTTAAAAACAGGAGGATATATGGGGTTTCCTGGTGGCCTAATGGCTAGGATTCAGCGCTCTCACCGCTGTAGCCTGGCCTCAATTCCGGTCAGGGAACCACACACACACAAGAACAAACCAACAAACAAACAAAAACAGGGGGATATAAAATATAATCACATATTTTGATTCTAATATTTAGTTCCTTTGATTAAAGAAATGATTATTGTACATTTAACCACAAGTTATTTGTATTTAATGGATAAATATAATAATTTGAATTGTAAAATCTGTAAATAAGCATTGGAAGTTAATGGGAATACATTATAGTAATCAACATCTTGGAAGGAAATATAGGTACTTTTAAGTGGACAGAATTACCTGATTTATAGATTTTCAAATAGTTATGTGTAGAATTCATGACTTTTAGAAATGGAAGTCACCTTAGGGATTATCTAGTGTGCATGCACATTTATAGATGCAATGTTAAGGCTTCCAGAGGTTGAGTATGTCTTGGTTAAGAGCAGGTACTTCGTTACCATCAAGATTAGAGCTGTGTTCTCCTGGAGAACTGAGTGCTTTTAGCTTTGTACCAGATATCCCAATGTAGTCCTGCCACATGGTTGAAATACTAGTTTCACTGAATTAAGTATATTTTTCAGTACACTATGCACATCATGAAAGGATGGCTAACAAACCATTTATGTCTATTTCAACATATGCTTTTTATGATTTTTACAAATAATACATGTTTTTGTAGGAAATATGGAAAAGTACAAAGAAGAAAATAAAAATTTTCATTAAAAAGGTTAAAAATTATTTTTTTCTATGTTTTTTCATTACAGTTGACATAAAATATTATATTAGTTACAGGTGTGTCTAACCACAACATAGTGAGTAGACATTTATATACTTACAATGTGATCAGTTAGAAGGTTGTATTAGTAGTCTAGTTAAGACTTAAATTCCTAGCTTGGGCAATAGGGCAGGTATACAGTATCCCTTCACCAAGGGGGAAAAGAAAACAGCATGGGGGCAGATTTCCCTGGGATGATGATGAGATTAGCTTGGAGCAATCTGGATATGATGTGCCTATTAGCCATGTGGAAATTATCTACATAGGGATGGCTGAGTACTTCTGGAGTTCTTCATCTGGCCTAAATAAATTTGAGGATGATCATAAAGAAGATGGTTACTAAAGTTTGGAGTAGTAAATATACCCATGGAAAGTATTTCCATTTACTCTGTGTAAATATATCTATGACTACATATTAAACAATGTTAATTGAAAGCCATGATAAAAAAAAATTTTTTTTAAATCACTTAAATAACAAAAAATAATTTCCAAGCTACGTGTATATAACAGTAGACTTAAATAGAATGATGAAGGTGATCATTTTTTTGTCATGTAGTTCACTTTACTCACACATTTACTGAACAGCATTTGCAACTTGTGTTGCTGCCATTAAGCAGTGGTATTCAAAGAAAAAAAAAATCACTTTGAGAAGAACTGCAATTGAAATGTTCTGTTGTAAACCAGGAAGTAATGCTATTAGTTTTGCAGAATATAAAAATCAACTTAATTGCAATATAAATAATGGGTTTTAGGTGAATATGACTAGAGGGGGAATAGTCAGGTTGTTTTAAATGGTTTTAAGAGAGGGACCGATATATGTTCAGGGTTACATTGTAGCTAGGGTACTCTGCAGTAAGGCAGATAGTCAAGGATGGCAAGTCTGGATATGGAAACAACTAGGGGATTTATTTTAAAGGTATATAATAATAGGGTAAATAGAGTTATTAAGAAATATGTTAAAAATGGATCAGGTTCTATGTTAACATTGAATTTACTAGGTATAAGAGATGAAATAAACAAGGATCACAACTGGTTTCTTGTTTGTGTATCTAAAGAATGGTGGTTTATTTAGTGAAAGGAAATAAAGTGCAGCCCATAGTAAGAAAAAGAAGAAAAATAGACTTGGGAGTTTAGTCTTCTGAATTTTGGATTCTGACATCTAAACTTGTAGATAAGTATGGCATACCAGAAAATAACAAATATTCTATATAGCTTCAGTATTCTAAAAGGTTGTTTTTGGATATTAAGCTTTATCTAGTCCCTGCTGTTACACTTTTTGCTGTGTATAGAAGGTTAGAAGAATTGAAACTAACTTTGTGAAACTGAGCCATGAATTCCGCAAAGTGTAAGCCTCAGCTGAGCTGATAAAGTGGGCTTTCCTTAAGTTCATTATTACAAAACACATGTTTAAGGAAGTGAGTACTTTCTTTTCATCTAACTCGGGGTGTATTCTTGCATTGTTGGCTTGTATCAGTTTTTTCTGATGAATACATTTGTAGTATTTTCAGTAACTTTTTGTTTTGCTTATTTGAAACAAAATCCTTAATTCTTTTAAAAACTTTATTAGTTTTATATAAAAATACTTAGTGAATATATCTTTTATTATTTATTTATTTATTTATTTTTTTGGTATGTGGGTGGCTCCCTGGCTGGAAATCGAACCCAGGCCGCAGCGCTGACAGCTTCAGTGCCGAAGCCTTAAGCCGCTACACCACCAGGGAACTCCCTGAATATATCTTTTAAACATATCACATTATTTTATGAGAAACTCTGAACTTTATTTGAAAGTAAATATATATATAAATTGATTTTTAAAATCAGTACTGGCTTTAGTTCTTATCATTTAGTGAAAATATATTTAACTCCTATAAATGATTAATGTCTGAAATACTGAATTTAGAGATTGGCTAAAAGTTTAACATCAAAAGAAATCTTTGTAATTTGTTTTAATTTTCAAACTTTCATACTTCTTGCCTAATTAAGTCTGAAGTTATTAATAATGTTTAAAAGTGATTTAACCAAGTCATAAATAGTTCATTTGATAACCAGCAAAATGAAATATTTTCAAATTAAAATTGTGGACACTATTATATACACATATATAATATATAACCATACACACATATCATAAACATTAATCATATTATATACATTATATTGTGCACATATTATATACATCATGTATAATATATGCATTTATATATTATATACATGTGTTATATATAACATGTTATATATAATTACATGTTACATATAACATGTTTTATATATAACATATACATTAATAAAGTACATGCATATCTTATTGTATTAGTAATTACTATGCCATACATGTAGTATGAAATTCATAATAAAAATCAATATGGTTTTTAAAAAGCCATTCTTTCTTGAGAATGTGCATAGTCTAGTGACAATCAAAAAAGAATTCTGTTAATATTGATGGAACTGAAGAGCTGTGAAGCAGGGAGAGTTGACTCTTAATTACTAGAGCCTACATTTAGATAAAACAGGTGAAAATTGCTAAATTGAGTTGTATTTTAAGTGAAAGACTATCTGGTATCGATAGAGTATCATACAATTCATTCATCTTAAATCCATCTTTTCACAGAGCTCCATTCTAAGCATTCATAGTCAGTTTGTGGCAGCACTGGAATCCCTGAAGGCCTTTTGGGATGTCATGGATGAGATCGATGAGAAGACTTGGGTGCTTGAGCCAGAAAAACCCACAAGGAGTGCGACAGCACGCAGAATCGCATTAGGTAGGGGAAAAGAAAGGCTTAATGAGCTGGGTTTTTGGTATTTGATTATACTGTTATTACTTAGGAAAATGACTCTAAAGATGACAGTGGGCTCTTAGCTGAGACTTTCTGCATGAAGTCAATTATTAAAACTTTTTGGGATGAACTGTGGTTTCTTTTATTGCTATGTATTTAAGTGTAAATACTTCAGGTGAAAAGGGCAAGTACTGAGGTGTTTCATTATAAAAAGTGATGATCCAAGAGAAGTGGTATTCAGAGACAGTGCTTAATTAGCTTTTAATTAGCACAAACACAGTGGAGCAGATTTTTTAAAACTTGTATCACTTAAAAAAGAACTGTCAGAAATAATGAAGTCTTCATCCATGAAACCAGAGAAGATGATTGTGAAAAAAATCTTGCCACTGGTGAATAATCAAAAGCACAAAATAATAACTGAATGTATTTGAAGTATTTTAAATATATGAAATTAATGAATAAGATGTTAAATAACCATAAATATCATCCTTTAAATATTACCATATTCTATAAAATGATTGTTTTAATGTATTTTGATTATGTGCAAGTTTTCACATTCTGCCTCTCAAGATTTTAGATGTTTTAAACTATTTTTGCATTCGAAGTAAATACTGTAGTTAGATGGTGAGAAGATACCTGTTTATATCTTTCCTCCCTTTTCCCTTAGTTCAAGTAGATGTTGTTAAAAGTCATATATTCCAAAGGATATTTTGAAATTCTGATGTGAATCATATCCCAATTAGTGAGCAATTTTTATAATTTCTACCCAGGCAGAATAGATTACCTGGGGGAGAAGAAGTGACATGTTATTATGAGAAAAGGAGAGTACAATTGTGCAGCACTTCTACAAATAACGTTGTGTTACTTACCTAGTTCGTTAAGGGCTAGCAGTTATTTAATTTGGAATAATTAACCAAATTCTGGTATATTTGGGAACAGTATCTACTAAGAATAAAAATACTTTCTTCAAAGAAATGTAGTAACTTACTATCTTCATGGCCTCATTTAAAAATAATTATTTTTTTCAGGTTATGATGAAATATACCTTTTATTACAGTTCTTATTGTTTAGCATAAACAATCTGGGTTTTAACTCACTCTGCTTACCTTTCATTCTTTTTTTTTTCCCCCACTTCAGGCACTGATTTGCCTTTTTAAGACCAAGTTTTTAGCAAATTAATTGAAAGATTAGTTAATATAGTCATTGTTAATAACTAAAAGTACTTTTTGGAGTTACTAGCTGATGACATTGCTAAAGGCTAATATGGAATTTGTATTCATGGTAAAGAGAACTGTAACAAATTAGATGATAAAGGTAACTTTTTGTATTTTTCACTGATTGATTTGTAGTCATTTATGTTACCTTTTTGCTAGATCCGTAATAATTGTATTTATATTGTTGTCAGCCTTAGCCAATGACTTATACTGTAGTGTACAGAACTTAGCAAGGAACTTTTACCATAAAAATGAAATTTAAATTGACCTTAAACAATTACACTGTGCATCTTCAAAAAAATTCTGTAACTTGGACTATTGTACAGTTAAATTTTATAAAGAATTTAATGCCAACTAGAAATAGCTTTTTTTTTTTTTTTTAGATTCTGCAACCAAGATTAGTTGTTTTTGTTATTATATGAAGTTTCCAAGGAATTGAACCCTTTGGTAAAGTGTAGGGGAAAACTTTGCATCAAGCAAAAGAATTATAAAACCTTCAAGAAACTCAAATCTTAGTAAATGTTTATTTTTACCACTGATTATATTTCTAGGCTTTATACTTTTGACCATCATGAAAAATAATGTAGATCAATGTATTTCTTACACTTTATTCTTATATTAAAGATCTTTATCATTCCATATAATGTTTTATTTAAACATTAATGGTATTCTGACCATGATTCCAATCTAAATTAATGATACTTAGTAACTTATGGATTGATTCCATTTTTTTGAAACTTAGGATCACCAAATCTTTAGTCATAATTTCCAAATTTACTTCTTTTGGTTAAACTATAATATATTGATATATTTACCTTTATAAAAAAATTTGTAAAACCTTTGGTTACTCTTTCCTTCTGTATATAGTGAAATAAGTACCCAGCCAGACACTCTTATTTTTTGTTGGATGAACTGTTCTACTTTTAAAAACTTTAAGATTCTTTTATTCTAGGGAATAACACTTCAATAAACATAGAGATAGACCCCAGGCATCCTACAATGCTTCCTGACTGCTGCTTCCTTGGAGCTGACCATGGTATGTGATCTCAGATTTAAATGTTTCAACAGAATCAAAAGCCTTGTTTACTACTGTTAAAATATTATTCTGAAATATTAATGATAATTATTTTAAATGAAAATATATCACTTTGAACTGTGTACTTTTGTGTTACCTTAATATATGATTTAGAATTTATAATTAAGTAGTTAAGAAACAAATTCTTTAGTTAACAATACCACATTGTATATTTGAAAGTTGCTGAGAGCAGATCTTAAAAGTTCTCATCACAAGAATAAAAACTAACTACTTGTGATGGATGCTCACTAAACTTGTAATTATTTTGCAATATATATGGATACATATACCAACTATTTATAGTATACACGTAAAACTAACAACTAACAAAATTCTGTTTCAAACCTGGTTTTACAAAATGAGAACAGCAAACCTTAAATTATTAAACATTTTTTTTTCCCACACTTAAATTTATCTGAAGTGGTGAAACCCCTGGGAATTAAGCTGAGCCGGAACATACATTTGTGGTAGGTATCATGCAATAGAATTGTTACTTTTCTATGATTTTACAAATTTAATAACAGAAAAAACTTTCATGCTTTCAGGGATCCAGAAAATAGCCTGTTACAAAATTTGAAAGATGTTTTAGAAATTGATTTTCCAGCTCGTGCCATTCTGGACAAATCTGTAAGTTTTTTCGGTGCTTTGATATTCCAAACAGTGTTGCATAATGAAAGTTGAATGTTCTTTTAGGCACAGAGAAAAATGAGGCTGAAAGTGAAGGAACTGAAGAATATTACAACAGACTTCTGAACTGCAAGCAACAGTTACATCAAAGAACTTGTTAACCTTTGATTGTTGGTTATAAGTACACTTTTTTCATGATCTTCATAGAAGTAAAGTGATTAATGACAGACATCCTTATTATTAAAAATGGGGGTAAAGGTCCAAAGTAGCTAATGAGATGTTTGGATTTTTTATACTATCTGCATATGGATGACTGAAATGAAGTTCTAATTAGCTTGATACAAGTGTTTGTGAGGGACGGCAGTGTGGTTTCTCAAAACTGAATAGATACCACTACATTGCAAAAATCAGTAAACTTACAATTGACTTTTGACAAAGCTGCTAAGACTGTTAAAGTGGTGGTGATGTTTCTATTTTTGTTTTTTTAGAAGTTTACTTAGTAATCACTAGCTAACATCAGTTCCTATCTTTACATACTACAGTGGCTTTATATTGATATACACTACAGTATGGGGAAATTACTTAAGCCCAAACATCTTGTGAGCCATAAATAAAAATTTTTTTTATTTATGTAAATAATTTACTGGATGAAGAAGGAAACACTCATGCAAATAGCTTTTCTTAAGTGTTAAATAATAATCTGACTTTTTTATAATACAGCAATCTAGTTACTTTTATAAAAACTATATTTATAAAAATTTAGATTTTCTATTACCACCCATTCTTTCTTATCCCATCTTGTATGTTTTAAACACACATGCTTACAAATATTTTTTTTCTTTTGAAGGATTTTTCTATGGATTGTGGAATTTGTTATGCCTATCAGCTTGATGGTGCAATTCCTGATCAAGTGTGTGATAATCCCCAGTGTGGACAGCCTTTCCATCAAATATGCTTATATGAGGTAAAAGTAAAATAACATCAACAAGACATTTTTCAGCTAACACGACATAGAAAGTATTTGAAATATTTAGAGTCTAAGATCTGTTTCAGTATGATCTCTTTTGCCGTTAGCGCCTGTATTACCAGTTCATTCCAGATGTCCATGTTCTTCCATGTGCTTTTTTAGTCATGGTTTCTCATGAGTGAAGAAATGTCCTAAAGTAACCAGAAAGGGGGGAATGTATCCAGAATACATTCATGGACTGCTTATTGACACATAAATTAAATTATGATACACTGGAGTCTTTCAGGAAATGCCTCATGTAACCACATGTGAACTATAGACTCATCCAAGCGGGAGTACTGGTGGCAATAACGTGGAAGTGAACTAGCACTGTGGAGTATCTATTAATTTTCAGGCTCGACTTAAGGACAGAATAAGTAAAACAATCCTACTTTTGATCTTGAGAATACATTTTGTGGTCTGAGAATCTCACAACACTCTCAAATGACATTTTATTTACTGTTTGTGAAGGATGCTTTCATTCCTGGCTGCAGTCACTTGCTCTCTATAGCATTCATCTTAGGGCACAGTTGACAGGATAAACTGCAGTCGTACATTGCTTTCAATTTTCAAAGTCTTCCTTAATATCACACTACCTGATTTTTGTGATTAGACACAGTAGGTGGTGCTATCTGCACTTTAACAATGGAGAACTGAGGTAGAGATGTGTGTCAGTTCACCTTATAGAATCATAAATGACAGATTTTAATTATAGAGATGCTTTTAAAGGAACATGTGCTTCCTTTTGTAATAATGAATATTTAATTTTTTAAATTGAACTGCCTCATGTTTGTAATTAATGGTTGAGCATTAACCCACTATTGATGACTGACCTAAATTTTCAAGAGCCTATGGTATCTTTTACAGCAGAAATTCTTAATTTGTGATGAATGGGTTTAGGTGGGTCTCAACCCCACAGATCTGTATGAATTATTTTGTGTGTATTTCTGTTTTGGGGGTAGAAAATGTTAGTAATTTCCATCAGATTTTTATAAGGGCCCATAATTTGGTTATAAACCATTATGTATAGACCTTGAAGTCCATGCTGGTTTAGTCTTGTTATTCAACATGTCAGTAGTCATATATTGGCTCAGGAAATACTCCCCATATGCTCAATGAAATTAGAAGTTAAATCTTCTGGAATAAAAATATAATGCACTCAAAAGGACACGATTTTTGGAGTATCTGTAATTTGTAATCATGTTAACACTGCTGCTTCATCTTTTCTTCTAAAACTCTTTAGTGGTTGAGAGGACTACTGACTAGTAGACAGAGTTTTAACATCATGTTTGGTGAATGTCCATATTGTAGTAAGGTAAGCAAATTATTAATGACATCTAATAAACTGTCCTTAGCTTTTTAGTTAATATGTTTTGTGTTTTGGTAGATATCCTCATAGTACATCAGCTTATCTAAAAGTTTTGAGATTTTAAGATAAACTGTCCCTACTAGTAACATTTCAATTTTCAAATTGCTCCTGTGATCAAAAACATTTAACCCTTCAGAACAACCCCTCTTTAGATTTCCTAGGTGATCTGAAACTTTTCATAGAACGTTCACAAACTTACTTTGTTTAAAATGTATTCTTTTAATAAGCCAATTACATTGAAAATGTCTGGGAGGAAGCCCTGAGGAAAGAACGTAACATTCCTGTGAAAAACTGGAAGCTGTACGAAGAGGATTTTGTTTGATATCTTTAGAGACAATATAAAGCGAGACCTACTAACATCAAAAGAAAAAGAATGGTGAAGCCATAATAATACACATCTGCCTTTGTCTCTTCACTAAGAGTAAACTGGGAAAGTGCAAGCCAAAATCCTGTAGAACTTTGTAAGTCTGTGACTTGCATACCACTTGTAGAAGTGCTTATATCCCAAGATGGACATCCTGACTTGTTAAATTTCTCTGGACTGGTCAAATCTTGATGGAGTTCATAAAATGAATTTGGGAACTGCATATAGCTGGATTTTTGTGGAGAACTTTTTACTTCATTCAAAAATCCTTGAGATTCATAACATTTTTGTCTTCTCCTTTTGCTTTCCTATGGGAAAATACATACATAGCATATTAGATTTGTTATCCAGTTACTTTGTATGCTCTATAAGAATGCTAAATAAATGTCTGTGTCTTTTTATTTTTCCTGAGAAGTTATTTTTAGGTCCTGGATTTTAAGAGTTTATAAAGTACTTACCAGCATGAAATAGTCAAGTCTAGTTAATTTGATTGGTTCTTTTAAACCATAAGTAAGCCATCTCTTAATTTATAATAAAAAATAAGATCGAATATGAAAACTGAATTTTTTTGGCAAGATAGAAAACCAGATAATTAGAAAGCTTTTGGTCATTAACATAGTGATTCTAGGAGAGTAAGATAAGCTACACTCCCACTGAGTGGCATCTGCTTGCAACCGGCCTCCTGCCTGAACTCTGGAGGTTGATACCATCCAGTAGCAGACCTCAAGAAGATAGCTGTTTGAAAAAAAAATCCTTATTAGTCCAGAAAGTTGATTGGAGAAAAGAAGCGCACTCTTATGTCCTAGCCAGAAGGGAAATAACCAGTCTATACAAATTAAAGATTTATAATGTTAAACCAAAATGCCTATAGCCATGCAACAACATTTGTCAAGTGGTGTGCTGAACGAGAAGCATTACCCTTGTACTCTGATGGGGACATGAAACACGGTATGATGAGCAGGACCAGGCTATCGAGCCCTCATGAAGGTCATGAATAAACTCCAAAAATCAGGAATTTCTGGCATCCCATAAGGCAAAAAGCATCATGTCTCTCTAGCAAGAATCACCTGCTATTAGAATTTAGTTTCTGGAATGATCCTGGATATCAGGACATAATATATATGAATTCAGAGCTTCACAATTCCAACCAGGAATTATAAGTACATTGGACAATTACTGCTTAAGTAGCAAAATACCATTTTTTCCCAAATCTGATCTACAGATTCATCACAATCTCAGCCAAAGTCCCAGCAGGCTCAGGAAATGCATAGCTAAAACAACCATGAAAAAGGACAAAGTTGGAAGACTCACATTTCTCAATTTCAAAATGACCATAAACCTAGAGTAATCAAGACAGTATGGTAATGGCATAGAGATCAATGGAATAGAACTAAAAGTCTAGAAATACACTTTTACATATATGACCAATTGGTTTCTGATAAATGTATCAAGGCAATTCAGTGGTAACAGATAATCTTTAACAACTGGATATCTTTGAAAAAAGATGAACTGGGACCTCCCCTTCCTCACATTATATATAAATAATTGACTAAAAATGAATTGTAGACTTAAAAAGCTGGAATGTAAAACTTTTAGAATAAGCACAGGAAGGAGAAATTGTCACAAATCATATATCTAATAAAGGACTTTATTCAAAATATATGAGTTCAGACAATTAATTATGCAAACTCATCCTAGAAAAAGTGCTGTGTACCTCATTGCGAAATATCCCTACGGCCACCTTCGAGTACTTCCCCTGGGAAGCTATGCACCAATGCCAGTGCCTAGTCCACCCTTCAAAGCACTTGTGGAACTATTTTTCTGGAATGGCCATCAGAGCTGTCCTTGTACCAAAATCTGACAATGAAGTTCATCAACTTGCCACTATGCACTTACATTGGCAGCACTGTATGAACAACTTTGGTTTGTACAAAGTTGTTTGTACAGTGTTACCACTGACAGCTCTTATGGTCATTCCAGGAAAAGAGTTCCAAAATTGCTTTGAAGGGTGGATTAGGCATTGGCATCGGGGCATAGTTTCCCAAGGGGAGTACTTTGAAGGTGACCATAATGATATTCAGCAGTGAGGTATGATAGCACTTTTTCTAAGATGAGTTTGTGAAATTAATCATCTGACCTCATATAAAGAACTCTTCCAAGTCAAAAACAAATAGATTTAAAAAAATAGGCTAAGGACTTGAATAGACAATTCTCCAAAGAGATGCAAAAGACCAAGAGCTTTTGAAAAGATGCTCAGCATCACCAATGGTAAGAGAAATGCAAAATCAAAACCACAATGAGATGTTATCTTACACCATATAGAACCCCAAAAGAACAGAAAGTAACCTTAGCAGAGATACAGAGAAATGAACCTCATGTACTGCTGGTAGGAATGTAAAATGGTACAGTCATTAGGGAAATCTCTACAGAGTTTCCTCAAAATGCTAAAAATAGAATTACCATATGATCCAGCAATCTTACTTTTGGGTATCTATTCAGAAGAATTGAAAGGAGCATCTTGCAGCATTATTTACAGTAGCTCTCCTTCCCCAAAAAGTCGCTTTCAGGATGCAGTTTACAGAAGGTGAGAAGTGACTTCTACATAAGGTATATAAAACAAAAAGAGATGTCTTGAAGGTTCTTTTAGCTTTTATATTAAAAATAGGTAAATTATTGAGAGTAAGATAACTAACTTTAAACTACTCTTTACTGCCTGAGAGCTAACAAAGTCATACTAATGCAATTTTCCTAAAGTTTTATCAGCTTAATTTGCAAAAGGCAAAATAAGTGAATAGTTATTTTATTAGGCCCATAAAACATTGTGCTTCTTCAAAGAAAAAGAAAATATGCCATCAAATCAAGTATTTGTAAAGGCTGAGTGTCACTGGTAAGCTAACCGAAGCAGCATTTATATATAACTTACACATGCGGACGTGGAAGATATCGCCACCTAGGTAAGAATAGATGTCAAGCTACTCAAATTTTAGGACAGAAACATCTGTGTAACTCATACATCTAGTCTCTCTTCAAATAACAACAAATGATATCAAATGGGAAGGTACTAATCAAAGAATTTAACCACCAGTTGTCTTCACTTTACTGAGAGATCTGATTGGGACAGTTTATGAAGTGGGTTAGAAAAGTGTCAGAAGTAAAACTCATTATTTGCAGATGACATGATACTGTATGTAGAGAAGAACCCTCAAGATTCCACCAAAAAACTATCAGAACTGATAAAAAATTAACATTCAGAAAATGGTTGCATTTTTATACACCAGTGACAAACTATCAGAAACAATCCCATTGACAATTGCATCAAAAAAATAAAATATTTAGGAATAAATTTAATCAAGGAGGTAAAAGAACTGTACTCAGAAAATTATATGACATTGAAGAAGATACAAATAAATGGAAGCATATACCATGCTCATGGATAGGCAGAATTAGCATTATTAAAATGTTCATATTATCCAAAGCAATCTATACATTAAATGGAATCCTGATGAAAATACCAATGGCATTTTTCATAAAAGTAGAATAATCCTGAAATCTATATGAAACCACAAAAGACCATGAATATAAAGCAATCTTGAGAAAGAACAAAGTTGGAGGTATTACTCTACCTGATACCAAACTGTGCTACAAGGCTGTAGTCATTAAAGTAGCATGGTACTAGGATCAAAAAAGACTCATAGATCAATGGAACAGAATAGATAGCCCAGAAATAAATCCACACCTATATTGTCAATCTATGATGAGGGCAAGAATATACAATGTAAAGACAGTCTATTCAATAAATGGTTTTGGGAAAACTGGGCAGATACATGAAAAAAAAGAAAAAAAGAAAAATGAAACTGGACCACCTTCTTATACCACATACAAGAATAAACTCAAAATGGATTAAAGACTTAAATATAAGACCCAACACTATAAAACGCCTAGAGAAAAATATGCAGTAAATTCTCTGACATTGCTCTTAGTAATAGTTTTTCTGAGATATCTCCTCAGGCAACAGAAAGAAAAGAAAAAAATAAACAAATGGGACTACATCAAACTATTAATAAAATGTTTTTTTGCACAGCAAAGGAAACAATAAACAAAATGAAAAGAAAAACTGTGAATGGTAGAAGATATCCACCAGTGATATAACTGATAAGGGGTTAATGTCCAAAATTTATGAAGAACTCATTCAACTAAACACCATAAAAACAAACAATCCAATTAAAAAATGGGCAGAGGCCCTGAATAGACATTTCTCCAAAGAGGACATACAGATGGCAAATAGACATGAAAAGATGTTCAGCAAATCATCAGAGAAATTCAAACTGAAACAACAAAGAGGTATCACCTCACACCTCTCAGAATGGCTATCGTCATTAACTCAACAAACACCTGTTGGTGAGGATGTGGAGAAAAGAGAATCCTAGTGCCGTGTTGGTGGGATTGCAAATTGGTGCAGCCACTATGGAAAACAGTATGGAAATTTTTCAAAAAATTAAAAATGACCCAGCAGTTCCACTTCTGGGTGTTTATCTGAAGTAATCCATAACATTAATTTGAAAAGGTAGATGCACCCCTATGTTCACTACAGCATTATTTACAATAGCCTAGATAGGGAAGCAGCCTAATTGCTCATCCATAGATGAATGGATAAAGATGTGGTACACACATACAGTGGATTACTCGGCCATAAAAAAGTGAAATCTTACCATTTGTGGCAACATGGGTGGACCTAGAGGGTATTATGCTAATAATTAAAATAAGTCAGGGAAAGACAAATACCATATAATTTCACATATATGTAAAATCTCTAAGGGAACAAAATGAACAAACAAAACAGAAACAGACCTATAGATAGAGAGAACAAACTGATGGTTGCCATATGGGAAGGTATTTGGACAGCTGGGTGAAAAGGTGAAGGGATTAAGTAGAAATGAGTAATTACAAAGTAGTCATAGGGATGTCAAATACAGCATAGAGAGTATAGTCAGCAATGTTGTAATAAGTATGTATAGTGCCAAGTGGACACTAGAGTAATTGGGGAGCACTTCATAAATTATGTAAATGTGTAACCACTATGCTGTATACCTGAAACTAATATAATATTGAATGTCAACTGGAATTGAAAATAAAAAGTGTGTGGCTCATGGGCTAGCTGCCTGTTTTGTGGATAAAGTTTTATTGGAACACAGTCACACCCATTTGTTTATGATCATCTGTTGCTGCTTTTATACTATCATGGCAGAGTTGAATTAGAATATTTGCTATTTGGCCCTTTAAGGAAAAGTTTGCTGGCTTCTGGCCTATGGCATTCTTTTTCAAACAGAAAGCCTATGTATCTTGTTAAGACAGATCTCATTCAGAAGGTCTGACTTTAGATGTGTGTGTTTTTTTTTTTAATAATACAATTATTTTTAAATCTTTATTATTATTATTATTATTATTATTATTATTATTATTATTTTGTATGTGGGTAGTTCCCTGGCTGGGAATCGAACCCAGGCCACAACGATGACAGCACCAGTGACAAAGCCTTAAGCCACTACCCCACCAGGGAATTCCCCAGATGTGTGTTTCTAAGAAGTTTCATGTGATGCCAGTGCACCTGGTTTGCAGAGCACACTTTGAGTAGCATGGGCTTAAGGTATACAATAATCTATTCTGCTAGAGCTAGTTTTCACTCTGGGGAAATTTTGCCCCACAGGGACATTTAACAATTTCTGGAAACATTTTTGGTTGTCACAACTGGGAGGACATACTGTTGGCATCTATTAGATAAGGCCAGGGATGAATATACGTTAGAATCATTTAGGAAGCTATGAAAAATATGAATACCCTTCTCATTTTGGCCATGAGTAATGGGCATCATACCTCCCTTCCTGCTGTGAAAATCTATGAAATAAATACAACATAAAGTTGGGCACAAGATATGTAGTAATTTATCAGACATAGAAAACAAACAAGGCTGTGAATCTTGAGGAAAGGAAAACAACTCAGACCCCAGAAAGGCTACATTTTAAGATGATATTTACTTTAGACCAGCCAAAAAAAGTTTTTAAAGTAGTACAATAAAATCTAGAATCTGAAGAACTTAGCATCCACACTGTTCAATGTATAATAAAACCTTACTACACAAAAGCAGAAAAATGTGACCAATAACTAGGAGGAAAAATAATAGATTTAGGTATGATCCAGATGGTAGAATATTCAAACAAGAACAAAGCATCTACATAAATATGGTCAAGGACTTAATGGAAAAGTTAAACATAATTAGTGAACAGACAAAGGGACTCAGAGAAATGGAAAAAATATAATGCACTTCTAGAAGTGAAAAATGCCATACATGAAATGAAAAATTCACTGGCTAGATTTAATGGCTAATTTGACAACCAACGATAAGCCCAGCAAAAGAATATCCAAACTGAAGTAAAACAAGATAAAAGACTGATGTGAAAAATGGACAGACCCTCAGTTATGTTAGAAAACATAACACATTCTAACTTGCATATATTTGGATCTCAGAAGGAGAAGTAAGAGGGATTTAAGCAGGAAACAAATAGCTGAAACTTTTCTAATTTGATGACAGGTATCAACCCACAGATAAAAGAAGCTCAGTGAACCAAAAGCAGAATAGATACAAGACAACCATCCCCAGAAAACTAAAGATAAAAAAAGCACATTAAAAGCAGCAGCCAGAGGAAAGATACATTATATACAGGGTTAACGATAATAATAATTGTATTTTTTATCAGAAAAAAATATGCCCAAGAAGACAGGGAAGCAACATCTTCATAGTTCAGAAAAAAAAAATTCCATATCCAATGGGGCCTTCAAAATGAAAGTGAGTGACATCTATTAACCCTGAGGAGGTTGTGGCTGATCTGAGATAGAAACTCTTTTCTTAAATACTGTTACATGATTGCTGCCTCCACAAGGTATTAACAGACAAGACAGTATGAGCATTCTACTCGATTCATTTTGCTAACTACAGCTAAAGCCTTTGGGTAAAAACCAACCAACAGAAAAATTTGGAAGTTGTATAAGCAGACTGGATAGGACCTAAGGACATGAGGAATGACCAAGTCACGAGTCTCTCATCTCGAACACCCTTCTTTTTGGTTTATCCTAGGTATCACAGCCTGGGCCATAAAGCAGCCTACCATTTGAAACAATATGCACAAACCAAAGAAAGAAAAAGTAAAAAAAAACCTCCTTTCTCTAAGCAGTGGACCGGGGAACGGCAGGTCTACAGGATAGAACCCTTTTTACTATACCTGCTTGAGTCTAGGTGAAAACCGTGAAAAAAACTGCATGTCTCCCATTTTCCACCAGGTGCTTTGGAAGCTGGTTGGAGCCATTTCAAGTATCACCATCCTATACTAACCTACCCTCCCAACTAAGCACTGAGGAGACGAGAGTGGAGTCCTACTGGTCATCCCCACACTAACAAGGCAGAGAGAGCCATGTCAACCATTCGCAGCCTGTGATACTGAGGATGGTGAGGATACCAGGTACTATGGAGTATGTAGGGCAGAGCCTTGTAGGCTGCCCTTCCCCATACTAACACAGGCAGAAGCTGTGCCTCTCCTTTATCCCACCAAAGAATGGTGGTAGAGTCCTACTGACAACCCCCGTTCTGCGTTAAGCAAACATCAACAAAAATGTAGCAATCCTCAAACACTATGGGGAGGAGCCCTACTGAACATCACCACCATGCATTAAGCAAATGACAGCAAAGAGACATCACCCCACATCCTCTTAACTACAGAAACTTACCCTCATAACTGATAGAACTACTAGAGAAAACTAACAAGGCTATATAAGAATACAATGATACTACAAACCAATGTGATCTAACTAAAAATTATAGAGTACTCTGCCCCAAACAGGAGAAATACATGTTGTTTTCAATTGCAACTGGAACATTCACTGAGATAGGCTATTATCCTGGGTCATAAAATAAACTGTAACAAATTTAATACAAAATTACCCGAAGTATTTTCTTAGACATTATAAATCAATAAGCAATCACAGAAAAAAATCTTCAAACACTTGAAAATTAAACAACACACTTCCAATAACCAGGGTATCACAAAAGAAGTCTCAAAGGAAAGTACAAAATGTGTTGAACTAAGCAAAATAAAAATACAATATATAAGGATTCATGGGATATAAAGTGGGGTTCAGAAAAGCTTTTATATCATTAAATGTTTATTTTAGAAAAAAGGAAGGGTTGAGTTCAATAGCCTAACCTTCCACCTAAACTAAAAAGAGAAAAAGGAAGATAAACCAAAATCAAGCTGAAGGAAAGAAATAATACAGGAAATCTCTAAGCACTTGAAAATTTAAAGACACTCCTCTGAATGGGCCAAAGAGACCTATGAGAAACTTAAAGTATTTCCAAATATGTGGGACACAGCTAACACAGTGCTAGAAGGAAAGTCTATAGTACTAAATACCTATATTGGAAAAGAAGAAAAGTCTCAATTCAATAATTGAGACTTAAGTTTCTACCTCAAGAAACTAGAAAAAGAGAAAGTAAATTCAAGAGCAAAAATCAATGAAATTGACAACAGGAAAATAGGGAAAATCAAACAAACAAAAGCTGGTTCAAAAATAACAAGCAAAACATCCAATAAAATTGATAAACCAGATCAAAAAAGAAGAAAACAATCAATCATTAAAGAAATATTACTACAGATCCCACAGACATTGAAAGGATTTAAATGAGGTAATACTACGAGCAATTCTACACATCAAAATAACAGCTTAGATGAAAAGCACCAATTCTTAGGAAACCATAAATGATCAAAAATAACTCAAGATGTAAGCAACATAAGGGAGTTTCTTTGTGGGCATGGAACAGTTCTGGAGGATAATTGTGGTGTTTACTTGAAACATATAATAAAATTTCATGGAACACACACACAGAATGAACATAAAAACTCACAACCAAATAGGTCTGTATTTTATAGTAGTATACCAATGGCAATTCCTGGTTTTGAGAATTATACTATGGTTATATAAGATGATTTAATTGGGGAAAGCATACATGGGAGTTTCCTATTATTTTTGCAATTTCTGAGCCTAAAATTACTTGAAAATACAGTGTTAAAAATAAATTCAGAAATAAAATATAATTCCAGCTTTCCATATACCAAAACAGTAAAGGTGAAATAAAAATATTTTCAGACAGACAAGATGTGGGAGAATCAGTCTCTAGGAAGTCTACACTACTTATCAATGTCAAAAAAATTTCTTCAGGCACAAGGAAAATGATGCCAAATGTAAACTTGGATCTATTGAATTTTCAGGTCTGAAAAATTCCAATAACAGTAAGTATGGGGGTATTTAAGATCCCCCTTTCTTAATTTTAATTTTCTTTTAAAAGCACAATAATAACAATGCATTATGGAATTACATATGTAAAAGCATAATATATGACAACAGTAGAAATCATGGTGGGATAAATGGAAATTATTTTTGTAAGGCTCAGATGTTAGGTGGTATTTTAACTCAAGGTAAAATGTTAAGTTAAAGGTAAACATGGCAATTTCTAGAGCTATGCAAATACAGTAGCTATTGGCCACATATGACCTGAACACTTGATATATGACTAGTCCAAATTGAGATGTGCTATTAGTGTAAAAAACACTCAGATTTTGAAGATGTAATATAATGAAAATGTAAAATACCTCAATTTTTAAAACACTTTTTGTAATAATACAACCTTTTGAATATTTGTTTAAATATTCAAAAATATTAAATTAAATTCTATTAAAATAAATTTTACTTGTTTCTTTTTACTCTTCCATGTGACTACTAAAAGATTTATATACGTGGCTCACATTATATTTCTATTAGAGTTGTTTTAGAGCAAGGGTTTGCAGCAAACTTTTTCTTTAAAAGGCTAGATGGCAAATACTTGTAGATTTTTTGGCCATACAGTCAGTCTCTAGCACCTACTGAGCTCTTCCACTATAGCATGGAAGCAGCTAGCTATACAGCATGTAAGAGAAGGAATATGGTGATGTACTAATAAAACTACAAAAACAGGTGGCTGGCTGAATTTGGCCCATAGGCCACAGTCTGCTGAATCCATTCTCTGGAATAATCACTAATAAAACTCCAAAAACAAAACAAAACAAAACAAAAAACCCCGAAGAAGTATAGTTTTAGAAGCCAAGAGAGGAGTGAAAATTTTTCAATTAGTCCCAAAGAAAGTAAGAGGGAAGTAAAAAGTGACAAAATGGGCAAAATCAAAGCAATTAGCAAGATTAGATTTAGCCCATCTACACCAATAATTACATTAAATGAAAATGGACAGAACGTACAAAAAAGCAAGATAACTGCTATTTATAAACGCGCACATGTGTAAAAAGACACATAAATTCAAAACACTAATTCAAAAAGATACATGTACCCCTATGTTCACTGCAGCATTATTTACAATAGCCAAGACATGGAGGTAATCTAAGTGCCCATCAGCAAATGAATGGATAAAGAAGATGTGGTACATAGAAACAATGGAATGTTAGTGGAAAAAAAATGCTTTCTTTCCATTTGTGAAAGAAACATGGATAGATCTAAATGGTATTATGATAAGTAAAACAAGTGAGGGAATGACAAGTGCCATATGATTTCACTTACATTTTAATCTAATAAACCAAATAAAAAAAAACTCATACATACAGAGAATCAACTGGTGGTTGCCAGATGGGAGGGGACTTCCGGGAATCAGTGAAATAAGGGAAGGAATTAAGATATACAGATTACCAGTTATAAATGCAGTCACAGGGATATAACGTACAGCATAGGGAATATAGTCAATACTACTGTAATAATTGTATGGTGTTTGATGGGTACTAGACTTATTGGGGTGGTCACTTCATAAGTTATATAAATGTCTAATCACTACACTCTCTACCTGAAACTAACATAATACTGTATGCCAACTGTAATTGAAAAAGTTTAAAAAATGATTAAGTCTTATATCTGTGTGCAGCTAATAAGAGCATCAAAATCCATAACAAAAATTTATAGAAGAGAAAAACAGATGAATCCACAATTACAGCTGAAACATTTTAACAGTTGTCATCAGGTGATAAAACAGGAAGACCAAATAAAGCAAAATAGTAAGGATATAGATGATTTGAACAATACTATCAAACAGTTTAACCCAATTGACATTTATCAAATAATGTGGGTAGTTCCCTGGCTGGGAATCAAACCTAGGCCACAGCGTTGACAGCACCAAAGCCTTAGCCACTACACCACCAGGGAACTCCCAGAATACATATCCTATATAAGTGCAAAAGGAACATTGATCAAACTAGACCTTCTGGGCTATAAAACAAGTTTCAATGAATTTGAAAGGACTGCAGTAATATAGAGGATACGTTCTGATGGCAAAAGAATTTATTAGAAATCAGTAACAAGAAGATACACAGAAATACCTAAAAAATATTTAGGGATTAAATAACATACTAATGAATAATCCACGGTTCAAAGGATAAGCAAAGGAAATTAGAAAACATACTTAACTGAATAGTAATGAAAACGTCAAAATTTGTGTAATACAGGTAAAGCAGTGCTTAAAAATTTAGCTTTAACTGTATTTTAGAAAAGCAGTAAAGGCTTAAAATCATTGATTTATGCTTTTATGTTATGAAGCTTGAAAGAAAAGAACAAAGTAAACCCAAAATAAATAGAAGGAAATGATAAAAAATGGAAATCAGTGAAATAGAAACCAGATCAACAATGATAAATCAACACATCCAAAAGTTGGTTCTTTGAAAAGAGCAGTACAAATGACTGGCATGCAGCTAGAGTATTAAAAAAAAAACAACTAAAAGTTACCATTATCAGGCATGAAAGAGGGGACATCAATATGGATATTGAAGATGCTAAAAGAATATCATAAACTACATATTGCTTACAAATCTGACAACTTAGATAAGATGGACAAATTCCTTGAAAAATACAAATGATCAAAATTGACTGAAGAAACTCTAATGTTCACTATTATCTGTGATAAAGTAAATTCATAATTAAAAGTTTTTCTATAACAAAACTCTAGACTCATGGTTTTCTTGCTAAATTCTATCATTTATAAAAAGATAAATCTTACTAAAATTTTTTTTGAAAACTAACACTTCTAACTCAACTCAAATGAACACCTGAAAACAACACCCCACAAGCATATTAGAAGGAAAGTAAATTACAGGCCAACATCTCTCTCTCATCAATGTAGATATAAAAATCTTTAATGGAATTATAGCAAGTTGAATTCGGTGTGACAACACATCACGACTAAGTGGGGTTTATCCCAGATATAAAAAGTTGAATTAACATTCAAAAATCAAAGATTGAATTAACATTCAAAAATCAATGTAATTCATTATGCTACTAATGGAGAAAAATCATATTATCATCTCAAAAGATCTATAAAAAGCACTTAATCCCTATTCATGACTTAAATTTATTTTACAGCAAACTACAAACAACATGAAATTTCCTCAGCCTCATAAAGGGCATTTAGGAAGAACATAAAGCCAACACCGTACTTATTGATGAAAGAATGAATGCTTTCCCTTAAGATCCTGAACAGAGCAGGGGTGCCCCTATCACTACTTCTGTTCAGTGCAGCATTAGAGGTCCTGGCAAGTGTAATAACCATGGGGAAAAAAATAAATGAAAGGCAAACATGTTGGGAAGGAAGAAGTGACACTCTATTCATAGACAATGTGTTTGACGATGTAGAAAATCCTATGATTGTCCAAAAACCTACTAGACTAAGTGAACTTAGGAAGATCCAAAGACACAAGGTCAGTATACAAACTCAATTAAGTATTTCCATTCATGAGCAACAAATAACTGGAATTTCAATTTTTTTTTAAATGACATTTACAACAGTATCAAAATCTAAAATATTTACAGCTAATTTTAATGGAAGATGTGTAAGATACCTACACTGAAAACTAAAACACATTAAGAGAAATTTAAGATCTATATAAGTGGAGGGAAGTATCAGGTTCATGCATTGGAGGACCCAATGTCATTGGGTTTCAGTTCCCCTTAAAATGATCTTTAGATTTAGTGTAGTGCCAATCAAAATCTCACTGATCGTTTTAGTGAAAGTAGACAAGTTGGTTCTTAAATATTAGGGAGGGGACCAGGACCTAAAATGGCATTTCTTGAAGAAAACAAAATGGCTAAAGGACTTGTACTAATTTCAGAACTTACTATAAAGCTACAATAGGTAATGCAGTGTGATGTTGATCTAAGGACAGACAGACAGACAGATGGGGAGAAGAGAAAGTTCAAAAATAGAACCACACTAATACAGTCTGCTGACTTTTGACAAGGGCTCCCACAAAATTTAATTAGGGAAAGGAAAATCTTTTTAACAAATGGTGGTGGGACAACTGGCTTTCTATATGGAAAAGAATGGACTTCATGAACCATAACCCTTCCTTCCCCCCATACATAATAATTGATTTAGATGGCTCACAGACCCAAACAAAAAGCTAAAATTATAAGCCTTCTAAAAATACACATAAATAGCAAAATAACTCTGTGACCTTGCAGTAAGCAAAAGTTTCTTACGTTTCTTTACAGAAAAAAAAAATGTAAAGGAAAAATATTAATTGAACTTCAAATAAAAATAAATAGCTTTTGCTCATCAAAGACACAAGTAAGTAAAAGAATAGGCAGGCTGTTCGCTAAGAAGATACCCACAATACAGATATTAGAGAGCAGATTTATAGGTAAAATATATAAAGAATTCCTACAACTCAATAATAAAAGACCATCAGCTAAATAAAAATGGATCAAAACACTTGAAAAGATACTTCATAAAAGCACATAAAAACATGCTCAAAATTATTAGTCATCAGGTAAATGATAACTAGAAGCACTGTGAGATAATATATACACATTGGAATGACTAAAATTAAAAAGACTGACACCAAATTTTGAGAAGGATGTGGAATGGCTAGAACTGTCATACATTACTGGTGGGAGTCTAAAATGAGAACCATTTGTCAGCTCTCTGTAAAGCTGAATAGCATCTGCCTATGACCTAGCAATTCCACCTCTGAGGAGAAACAAAACATGTCCATAGAAGGATGTGTGTCAGCATGTTTATAGCAACTATATTTGTAGTGGCTAGAACCAGGGGTAGACCAGGTGTCCATTAATAAGAGATTGGATATGTGAACTATGACACAGTTCTACAACAGAGTACTACTCAACAAGAAAAGCAGTTAATTACTAATACATGCACCAGTAAGGATAAATTTCAAGAACATGCTGAAAGAGTACATATTATATGACCAGATATACGTGAAATTCTAGAAGAGGCAAAACTAGTGAAAAGAATGGAAATATCAGAACAGTGGTTATCTCTGAGCGAAGAAGACTGAGAAAAGGAACAAAGAACTTTCTGGAGTGATAAAATCTACACACACATATCCCACTGCTGTTCCAATTAAAATGAGTCAACTTTTTCGCTTGGAACCTGGGCATTTTTATAGTCCCTCTCCACCCCAATACACAGGTAATTCTGATACACAGGAAGGGTGGAAAAAGAGCACTCAAGAACCTAGTTTGTCTTTAATTCTACAATTGGGAATTATGAAATGACCATCTGATGTAGATTCCTTTACAATTAAAAATATAAAACAAATGGTGCTACTATTATTTTTTATAACAGAATAAATAAATGCAAAAGATTCCTATTAGTACTAAAAAAAGCATTTCTCTCTAGATAAACTTGTATGTTTGCTGGTTAGATGAGGAATGACTGACGAGTAAGCTTCTAATTTTGCCTTGGCTGTCAGGGAGTTCAGAGCCAAATTCAAGGCTCACTTTAGTGATTAACATCCCAGCTGCCTGATACACCAATTTTTGTTGTTGTTGTTGGGGTGAGGGGGAGATAGAAGGTGAGGACATTAAATTATCCTGTTGCATACTATAAACTACCTTGAATCATTTTGGGAAAGCAATGGTATATAAATCATATAAAATGTTGGCCATTTTGAAAAAGAATTTTTTTTCAGTGCAGATATAAATACATAGAATGCGTCTCCTTCCTGTCAAAAAAGGTTAGATTAGGAAAGACTTCTGCCCTTGCCTGAATGAGTCATCTGCTAAAGGTGAGTCACTATCCAACCAAAGGATCGAATAATCTAAAAAACCACATCATTTTAAAATCTAACCATATAGACAGGGAAACACTTCACTTACATTTGATTATGAGGGTTAAACTGGAAGAACCAATGGAAAAGTGTGGAATATGTTAAGAGTCCCTAATGGAATGTAGATGGCATAAAAAATAAGTGCACTTCATTACTTTCTTAGGCTAAAGGAAGAAATCAGATCTATAAGCAAATGTGCTCCCTGTTTCTATGATAACTGGTGCTGGCTGCTTGGATTTTATCTGCTGGGTAGGATATTTTCGGTGCCTTCACATTTAACAAAACCAAAGAACCTTGGCCCTCAGGAGAAAATACAATGTCTTTATTCCCAAAGGGCATATTCTAATGTAACATTAAGGAAAAAACAAAACAAAACAAAAAGACAACAAAAACCTCTCACCTGAGCTGTTCCATTGTTAAGTAATCCAGTCAGCTCCTCTTTTTGCACTTTTCTCCGTGTTGCACAGGACTCAGCACTTCTCTCACTGTGGACTTTTTTTTCTATGAACCTATTTTGCATATGATTGACTTGCTTTGTTGCAGCCTTTTGCAAAACAACCTGTTGATACAGCATAAGTAATAATAAATAATGAAAACTTTTGACATGTAAAAAATAATGCATTCATATTTAGATTTTTGAAAATTCTAAACTTGCCAAGCTTTGAACTAGAGAAGAAATAGAAAGGAAACCAACAAATGGACCTTACAGAAAAAATACAGTAGTTGGCAAGATCCTGACCCTTTCTCATCACTAGGACAAGACCAATTAAAGTTAGTGTCACTGTTTTGCAATCTTTAGAAATTATCTCCACAGATAACTTGCTTATTGAAAGCAGCATTTTTACAGAAAACTGTCATATTTTAAAACTGCACATGAATTCATTATTAACCTTTGCTAGGAGTAGATCCAGAATATCTTTTTAGTTTAAATTCTTATTAATTAGAATCTTAGTTTCCTAGCAAGGAAGTGAGCCTAATTAACATGAATGTGGAAAAGGAGTTTATGATGTTGCTTACTTTTTTATACAGGTAATTTAACCTTTGAGCAGATGTGTAACAGTGCACGTTATCTAATGCTATGTACCAGTATCAGAGATTAAGTTCTACAACAAGCTTGCTGTCTCTAAGGTTTCTTTTTCACACCATGGTGGGTGTTATCTGGGGGATGACTAACTTTTAATAACCTCAAAGTAGAGAGGGAAACAGAAGGGCAAATCCCTCAATACAGCTGGAAGATTGGAAGCCACAGTGAAGATTCTTATGTAAAGCATTTATTTAGAAACTTGATGTTTACAGCAGCTGAAAGTGCTATCACCTTTTTTTTCTTGGGTTAAATAGAGGGCAGAAGATAGGAACAGCACAAAGGGAAATAATGGAGTAGCCAGTGCCAAAATAGAGAATGAATTACATTGGCTGGGCAAGCAGAGCCTTAATTTGTAGTCTCTCAATTTTTAGCTTGTATTGCCAAGTGTGTTCACTTGTTCCTTTTAAAATATGCTGGTGTTTTGTGGCTAGGTCCAAGTTGTCACAACATCATTCTTTATCCATCCTTCCTCCCGGATCCCAGCTTTTCAAAGGAGAGCAAAGCTACTGCCTTTCAGTAGCCTGAATATTGGAATTGTTTCCTAATCACTCAGGGGTTCTTTATTTCTACCACTCAACTCTCCCAAATTACTGGGAAAATTCATGTGTAACCACCTCCTGAGCCACTCTTCCATTGCAGTCACCTTGGTAATAAACGCTCACCATACGAGTAGAGTGAAACAAAGGGTTTCCCAAGGCTGTAGGACACGGTTTTAATTCTAATAAAATACTTACGGGCTTGCCAATCATTGTGAAAATGTGTTTTATGATGCAAAGGATTAGTTGAGCTACTGAGTTGTTTAGTGCCTCCTATATACTAGGCACTTTAGGTGTTAACCGTTTTTTCCCTCGGAGGCTCTGATGAACAAACAAACAACATTTGGTCTAATCCACTCAGTCCTCTGTGAGGATTCCTGGAGGAGATGATGCCTCCTGGATCTGCAGGCAACTAACTGGCTGGGTGGCTAAGTTGCTTTGTGCTGCCATGGACACTTGTAGCTGATAAATAAAATGATGCCCGGTTTATGAAAACGTTCTATTTCTAGGGAAACTTAAAATGGTAAGAGTGAAGTCGGATCTTAAGTTTAATTCTTAATTATAAACACAGTGAAACTTTTTCTCGAAGTTATAAAAGTAAATAAAAAAAAAACAAACAACCACTGTGCATCCCACATAATCAAGTAGAAGGATACCATCCAAATGTGAATCATTTTCAAGAAACTGGTTATTCAAACAAGACACTTTTTATTTAATTTTCTATGGGTACTTCACGCTGTTTTACAAAATCAGGAACACTTTTGGATCCTTACAATTTAATAAGCCAAAAATAAGTTTATGATTGAGAATTTCCATTTTTCTCACGTACAGAAAAATAAACATCAAAATAAGTTTAATAGAACTGTTTTGAGAATGAAAACTCAAGGAAGAGTTTTGTAAACTTAAGTACAAAAAAGTTATGACTACCAATAATAATATATTCACCCCTAGATTTGCTGTGGGAATCTCCAATTTAGGGTGAATGAACAAACTTTTACTGCTGAAATGTGGGCTAGCTTGAACATTTTAACTCTGACCTACGTACAGCTACTCCGCCGAAGTTAATCATTTAGGAAGGGTGGGTGGCTCATTAAGCCCAGGTGTCTATACTATTATTACAATGTGGAGTCAGGTATAATAAAGAGCGAGACACTGATAAAAGGATCCACTACTGACTCATGAAGAAACAGCTTATTCAAGGGTTAAATAACATTTTAAAAAATTAAACGTTCATAACTTCCCTTTGAATACTGAATCATTGTAACACTTTACATATCTAACTATACATTTTCTGGTCCACTGGCTTATTTTTAAGTATATTTGTCCAAAAAGCATAAGTTCAGAGTTCATTCACTAATCTGTGAAATAATTAGAGTGATCCATGTATAGAGTAACAAATTTTTTAGGGGAACTGTAAGAGGATTCTGTGACTAAAAAGATAAATTTGGGGCCATGTGATTACTATTCATTCTGGACTCAAAATTTTTTTGTTTGTTTTGTTATAGAAGCAATCAATTGTGGAAACTATCTTATACTTGTATCATGCAAGGGAACTGAGTATATGGCAATTTATATTGTCATAATTTGCTTTTGAACGTGTTCAAGTTTGCTTTTTTCAACATCATAAAATCTGTTAACTTTAAAAACACTCATTAAAATACTAAGGATTAGTCACATATACTGAACCTATATTTTATGCTATGATTATTAAATATATTTGTGTACTTAAAGTATTACAGAAATAAAATCACTATCTAATAAATATGGATATGCTATGAAATATATCCCAAGTCATCATATACTCCATACACTGAGGCTGATCATATTGTTAACTAAATTAACTAAGGTCTTAATAGTGCATATTGTTCTTAGTGTTTTCTTTTTATTCATAATCAAAGTGTTCTAATCAAAAGCGAATAATAAAATATTTTTGACTGAGGCTCAAGGAAAGAAATGTTTTATGTTCTATTCCCCTGCATATAAAAATGGTTTCACAACAAACATCCCTTGAATTTCATGAAACTGAAAATTTTGGATAATAATTAGAATTTTATATCAGAGGATACAGCTATCAGTTTTTAAAATGGCTTCTTTTATATTTCAATTAAATTTATGAAACTGAAAAACTACAAAAAAAGGAAAAAAACCTACTTAAATTAGTAAAGTTTAAGTGGTGACCGTTATTGCAATGGAAATACTATGTCAAGGAAATGGCTCTGTTTTGTTGCGAAAGTGATAAAAACACAAAAGTCAATAAAACTTAAAATAAGTCTCAGTAATTACCAAGATCAAAATCCAGTGGCTTTTTATTAAACATGAACTTTTGTTCTGCCTTCTGCAATACGTAAATAGTGCTGACAATTGGTTTGTGAGGCATTTGCTACAATAAAATGTAATTGTATCATGAGAGAAAGGTGACAATCAGGAGATCATGAAAAAATTACATATTCTCACTGGTAGTTAATTAGCCATGCAAAACCTCCTCAAACAGATACTCTCTTCTATTAGGAATGATTACTATGCAGGCCTACAGATGTCAATATCACAGTCATTCAAATACTTCTTTCCCTACTAATTGAAGGTTGTAAAGCTCTGGTGCCAAGGTTTTGCTTCCAAAGAGCTAATTTATGACTAGAAGGATATTTTATGTCTTCAGTTGCAGCAGCTACAAAATTCAGCAAATCAGAACCATCTGTGCACTGATACTTGACTCACCATTCATCTAGCAGCCTATCAGTCACATTAGTTTGCATCCTGCATTCCTGGCTCATGAACACTTGTGATGATCCAAAGTTCATAAGGAATATTAAAAATGAATGGCATCCTGACCCTACCTTATTGTGTACGCATGAAAAAGAAAAGCCATCCCCACTTTTTGATGCATGTGGATAGTGTCAAGGAAGAAATGGACATTCAATTCCCGTCTAGTAATGTTGCTGACAGCAGTCTGAGGTTTAACTACCCTTTTAAAAAATGTTTTAAGTCCTAATTCTTTTGTATTGTTTCAAGTTCAAGTTCTTTTTTCAAGTTCTAATTCTTTTTAAGTTGGTGTGAAGGAGTCGCTTAGAAGACAGCAGAGTAAAAGGAGAGGTGTACCATTTTAAAAATAACTTTTAAAAGAATTATTTCTATAAATTGAAATATCAGCCCATGCAAATCTGGTTAAATCTAAAAATATTGTTATCACCAATAAAGTAAGGCCAAACTGGTAAGTGCAAACAGAGGTTAGTAACTAAAGAAAATCTGAAGAAAAGCAGCAAATAAAGGTTCTCATGAATAAAGTCAGATTAGCCTTTCCTAGCCATATCTCTATGACATCACTATTTCATTTCTTTACTAGCACACAACAGATCACAGGGCCTAAGATAATATGTCAAAAGAACTTTCAACAAAATTTCTTGGGAGCTGAGTTGTGAGAAATAGGAATTAAATATAGTAAGCAAGAAACTGGGTTGTCAGACTCATTTGAAACCTAAAACAACTTCATTTAGTAGAAAGATTCACAGAAGGTAATCCTGAGCTCTGAGGGACTACGTGACTTATGGTACTTACTGTTTGACTGTTGGGAGCACACACATTTACACTTCCTCCTTCAGTGGAAAATTTCAATGGTCCTAAAGGTATTCCACCTGGGTTCAGAACTTTCTTGAGCATTTGATAGTCTGGCTTTTCATCATATGCTAAATTATAAGCACATGCCAAATATTGGGCTATTTCACCTGTGACATATTAAAATTTTTTACACATTATTTGCAATTGGTAAGAACTGTCAAGACCCCAGTATCTTCAAAATTTGTCTTTCTCTCTTACACATGCACATACACACACACACACGCACATCCTGAAGAAACTAAAAATGAACAATTCGATGAAAAGCACTTTTTAAAGGATATCCAAAATGACTTAAATACAATGACTTACAGATTTGACAAGATGAAAGAAACTGGTAACTTTAATACAACTTTGTTGACATATTTACAATTCACTAATCTCATCAAAGGAAGTAATTGTTAAGAATTAAAGTGATTTTGATTTATGGGATACAAAGAACAACGTGAATAATGCAATAGACCAGTCATGTGTCACACTTTTTTTTAATGTTGAAGTTTTAAAAATTCAGTTAACAATTTTTACTTATAAAACCCATTACTTCAAAGGAAAAAAAAATCATTGCAAATTTTAATTAAGGCTTTGATTTTGAGATTATAACAGTTCATTTAGAAATGACCTTGCTTTTAGCCATGACTTACTTCAGAATTCACCAAACCTCCCTCAAGTCCAAGATACCTAGCTAGCCCAGTGCACTCTCGGCATAGTCTTCCTGATTTAGTGTAGATGGATGAGAAGTTGTCACCTTTCATTTTTTTCTCTAATGTCATCTCTTGCCTAGAACTATAAAGTAACTGCCCTCCTCTCAAAACACTTAGGAACTACAAGTTTTTAAATACAAGTAGAATTAGTTACCAAAAGTTACAAACATAGTTGCCTTAAAATAAACATAGTTTACATTTTTGTCTCAAATGAAGGTTTAGCTAAAATCAAGATACAAGTAATAATACCATACAGTGTTTAAAAGCTAGTATGTTTTCATTTGTTCCTGGTAATGTTTAGATACTCCATGAACTAGTTTTTACAGTCTTTTCCCCTTCAAAAACTTATTACTGACCCAGACACAAGTACTTACTGCTTTGTCAAAAGCTGTTTATATCCCACAGTAAGAAAATCTGGGAAGCTTGGTGGGTTGGCAGGAGTGAACTCCCAATCCTTCCCTTCCCTTCCAGGCCTACCTCCATTCAGGTGGGGAACTGCACACACTAGGTTTCAATGCCCACAAGGAAAAATTCCAATAAAAATACTCATTACCTCTTTCTCATCTATGAAAGTCAGACAGTGACCATTTTATACCACATTGTCCACAGCTATTTCCTAAGAACAGAGGGCTAATAAAGCTAAAATTAGAACCATTGGCTCTAGGGGTATTCGTTTCGCTTTGTTTTGTTTTGTTTTTGGACACTCGGGCAATAATGCAACCCATTTTTTCTCATTATAATGTATAAGATATATAAAATCTATCAAGCAATCAGTCAACCAAATTTCTATTAGATACTGATGAGGTTTCATCATATTTGTAACTCATTTTTTCAGTAGCCCTTTGGGGGCCTCCAATTCCTGAAGGGATGATCAAAGAGAAAAAAGATTCAATTACATTCACTGCCATTTTAATATAAATATTCTGTTGTTCTTTGGGCCTTTCAGGATTGGTAAACCAAGTCTGGTTTATGCTTATGTTACAATTCTATTAACTAAAATACCCCAAATGGAGAAGGAAGCTGTATGTTGGGAACATTTTTCACAAATCCCTGTTAGAAGACAATGGAGGACTCCTGGCATTCCACCAACTGATAGCAGCTGTGCTGCAAAGCCTTCATGGGTCTGGGGTTTGAAAAAACAAGGTACAGGTGAAGTAGGAGAGGGAGAAAAGCAAAAGAGCCACCTCCATTGCAAATTTATTATTATAAACCTGAAGCTTAGATTACTGTGATGTAGTACTGGTTTAAACGTTAGCCTTTCAAGATCTGGATTTATTATATTAAGTACACTTTTTAATTTACTAGCATATTTCCAGAGCTATAAAACAAAATGCTTTGAGTAGTATGAAATGGTATTCTTGAATCATCTGCTTTTTAAGCTAGTGAAATATTAAGTATCATTACTGACTTACATTTCAAGAGATAGAAATTTTGAAACTATTATTACTAGACAGAGTTAGCCATGCATGCTGCAAACTTCTTTGCTGTTTTATTTCATAAAATGTCTTAGCAATAAACCTTCTGTAAATCAGTTTAATTTCCATGCTTGCAATACCCACTCTTCTAAGCACAATCAACTTACTTAGGACACCTTCAGATTAAAGTTTCAACATTTTGTGCTTTAGAAATAGAAATCTGCATTTTATAAAATAAGAGTATAGGCTCAAATAAATGATTTGTACTGAAAAAGAGGAACCTGGCACTCCTCTGATGATTTCTGTATCACTCAAATCTTCTTTTATCCTAGCTCTAGCAATAGAAGTGTCACAGACTATACACTGACCTGCAAGCATTTATCTTGTAAAACCTAGGACATCTGAGCTTTCTTTTCTAACCCTGAAATGAACAGTTACCTTTTGTGCAGGAGGGAGGGACAGGAAAGGTAAAGGAGATACACAATTTAAAAAGAACTTCTGCCATCTCCCCATCTCTCTTTTTGCTGTCCAACTGAGTAAAACACAACTCGTGTGACTTGGTAAAAATGCCAATAAGAATATTAGCCAAAATGGAATACTGGCATTTAGACCAAGTTACTTGGTGCAGTTACAAAAACAAAAAACTTTCACCGTTCAACCCATTTCCCCAAAGAGAACACTTGGCCACTCATCCACTTCCATCAGAACAGGGACTGCAGAGTGTGAGGCAGGAGCCTGACACTGGGGCTGACTTAGAGGTTTGGGAAATGGAGGTGGGAAAACAGATCTGGTCTGTTCCTATTTTGTTTCCTATGAAAACGAAAATTTTGGTTCCTTCCCAAAGAAGGGCTGGCCAGAAGTATAAGCTTAAGATGATTTAACTCTTTTAACCTCTCAAATGGCAACGGACACTATTTGACCTTAGCTAGAACATAATTCACTTTCATAAGTCTGCTAAAAGCTAACTTTGAGATTGCACAATATAAACGGAGAACAAGATTCACAGTGCTTATCTGTCTCTGAGAAGAAGTAAGCCTGACAGCAAAAGGGGGCTCTTTTCTATAAGACAAGGTAACCCAGTTGTTAAAATGGAGCTGAAAAATGTGCCATGCATGCATTTGCAAATGACAAGCACTCAGGTAATTCTGAATTGACTTATTATTTTTACTCACAACACTGTCAACTGAAGAATTCCAAAAATGGTCTATGCTAAGTTGAAAGGGAAGAAACATTTGATGAAATATACTTCCAAATCCCAATGTCATATGCCTTTGCCAATCTAAAATTTTGTTGCTGGCTGATCAAAGTGTAACCCAAGTTCTAAATAGCATTCAAATGTGTTTAATGACTTGTTTTTTTTTTTCTTAAATTACTGATTGAAAATAGTCTTTTCTTAGATCAACTTTATCTTCTTTCAACACTATACGAGGGCTGTCCAGAAAAAAAATCCAACCATAAATGCCTCTATTTTTTCATATTACATAGCTGGATACTTTCTGGATAGGTCTTGCACAGAGCAACCAAGATAGAAAGTCAACTATAGAAATACCAGATAAACCTGGGTATGATTTCCAAAATATATATCTAAAAAAATTCAGTTGGCAGAACCTAGAGAGCTGCCTAAATATTTTCTTGCAGCATTATTGTGTTCTAATGTTTGATCAAGACAGTCTCCTCTCTAGCAACATATCTGTAACCCTGAAGTGTTATCCCACCCCTGTGGAATGGGAGTGGGTGGATTAAGCAAAAGCTACAAAACAAGAGTGGCAAATGTGGTGACCTATAAATCATACTGGACAAGGTAGATGTTATCATTTGACTTACAGCAACTGCTTCCAGAAGGAGCCCATTTAAGCACTGACTCAGGGAGCTCATCCAACAGACTGAAACAAAATAGAGTAATACACAGTGAATTTGGTTGTAATCCTATGATTGATTGTTTTGATTAGAAAACAAAATTCAAATTCTGTGTTGGTGAGTCCCCAGTCTCATGATTTTTAGTAATTTTTTCATCCACCTATAATGGGTAAGAGGAAAGTGGATGTAGGGGAGATCCTCCAATTCTCAATGACCAATTTAATACCAATCACCTAGACACTAAACAACACAGAATTACAGTATAATGTTTTCAATTAAAGTTTGCACATGTAGAATTAAAGAATTAGTGATATTTGTTAGAATTTCATAAAAACATAATGTGTTCTTTAAAAATACATAGAAAAACTGTATCTGGATTTTAAGGATGTTTTTCCTCAGGTATTTAAAATTGTATCTGGATTTTATAGGTATTTTTTCCTCTGGTACTTACTACTGGGGAGGGGTAAATTATTTCATTGCTTATGTAACTGTTGTCCATTGGAAAGTGTTTTATGCCATTCTATGATTAAACGGGTTAACAAAAATATCCAGAAACCAAAACCAAAACCAAACCAAACAAAACAAAACAAAAACCAACAAAAATACCCATTATTCTAACAATTACCAGTGTTTTACACTGAACAAGTACAATTCTCTTAGGTTGCTTCAGCCACAAATGTATAATCATTCAACTAATATTACTGATAAGAATGTTTGATTCATAAACTTAGGCATAGGTAGATATGCAACAATAAATGCACAGATCTAATAGCACCCTATGTCAGGAAAATAGAGGGCATAAGGGAGATGCATAATATCATGGTTCAATATGCAAGCATGTCCTTATGGGAAACTCAGTGTTATAAATTCTCAGTAAGTTGAATGACTTTTGATTATATATTATACACTATAAGAAGTTTGAAAATATCTACAGTATACTTTAATTATAAACTTTATAATATGGTATTAACTTTACTGACCTAGAGGTTTATATTAGCAATCAAATAAAAATATATTTACATATGTAACGGTCCCCAAATTATAAGTAGAGGTTATGTTTATTAGCATTATATTTTTATTATTTTATATATCCCCTATCATTGTACATGAATATATATATATATATATATATATATATATATATATATATATATATATACACATACACACACACACATATATGTATATATATGTAGGGATATTCATTAGCTACATCTACAATGAATGCACGTATACATGAATATTGATAAAACACAAATCATTTTAGTAAGTCTTACTACAGATAAACATACTTATAATCATTAGAATTAAAATGCTACCCTTTTAATTAAAGTACATTATTCAAATTCAGTAAACTGAGGTGGAAAATTGGATACCAACATTGTTTATACAAAGTCTGACAATTAAGTTCATGAACTCATCCTAGAAAAAGTGCGACATACCTCGTTGCTAAATATCACTACAGTCACCTTCAAAGTATTCCCCTTGGGAATCTATGAGTGATGCCAGTCCACCCTTCAAAGCAATTTTGGTACTCTTTTTCTGGAATGGCCATCAATGCTGTCATTGAATGACCTTTGATGTCCTTAATGTCATCAAAATGTCTTCCTTTTAGTATTTCTTTTATCTTTGGGTAAAGAAAAAAAGTCATGGGGACCAGATCAAGTGAGTAGGAAGGGTGTTATAATACAGTTATTTCTGTACTGGCTGAAAACTACCTTACAGACAGTGCTATGAGTTGGCGAAAAGTTCAGGTTGTTTTCATCTAACTTTTTCATGCGGCCTTTTCAGCACTTCCAAATAGTAAACTTGGTTGACTGTTTGTCCAGTTGGTACAAATTCATAATGAACAATCCCTCTGATATCAAAAAGGTTAGCAACATCGTTTTGACTCTTGACTTGGACTGACGGAACTTTTTCGGTTGTGGAGAATTGGCTGACTTCCATTGTATCTTTTTGTTTCAGGATCGTATTGGTACACTCGTTTCATCACCAGTGATAACACAGCCAAAACACTGTCTTGCCTCTCCCAAAGGTCTTGGCAAACTTTGATTCTCTTTTATTTTTGTTTATTGGTAAACTCCGTCAGGACCATTTTTGCATACACATTTCTCATGTTAAGATTTTCCTGTTTCTCCATTGATGTTTACTTGGTCCGCTATGCTTCTCACACTCAGCCTATGATTTTAACACACAACTCGATGAAGTTTTGCAGTGTTTTTGTCAGTTTTGCTCATTACTGGCCGCCCTGACCTCTCTTTATCAATGTTGCTTTCTCTCCCCTCAGGAAAATGTTTAATCCATTTGTGCACTGCAATTTTCTTTATGGCATTATCCCCATAAACTTGAACTAATATGTCCCTGATTTCACTACCACTCTTGCCAAGTTTAACAAGATATTCAATGTTTGTTTGTTGTTCTAATTCAAGATCTGACATTCTCATGACAGCACACAAAAACACACAACAATAATGAACACCACTCAGCAAGACACCGCCACACGTCAACACAAACACAGCTTGAGACACAGATATACCAAGGTTAGGAAACCTTACCGAGTTGTTTGCTCAGTGCTGCCAATGTAAGAGCACTGTGGCAAGTTCACAAACTTAATTGTCAGATCTCATTACTGTGTTTTGACCTGAGCCATATATTGAAAACTGTGAGTTACCTGAGGGTTAATATGGACACATCAGTCACTGCAATAAATAACTGATTAGTTCTAATACTGACATAAAGAAATGTGTTAGTTTGAGGTAAGGAGCTAGGATGATCAAGATGCCAAGTGGAGAAGTATTTCATATAATATACAGGATGTTAGTATTTACAAATGTAATCTGCATTCTTCTGCATCTGCAAGCCTAGCCTTTTCTCTATTAAAAGCCAATGTCACAGTGAATTTGAATATTGATATCTATGGTTCAGCTATCCTTTTTGTAAACTTCTGCTGTAACATGCCCTACTTAAACCATAGCTGCCTTTTCCAATTGTGACACTGTAACTGTGGATAACTACTGTTGAATCTATCTTGGTATATAATGAAAAAGATTATGGCTACTCTGTGCTGCATGCAATTGACTTTTTCTTGGGCCTGATCAGTGAAAAAGTAACACACTCAGATTTCAGCTTGACCTAATTTTCATGCTAACAGATTCTAGGTTATAAAAATCAAATGTGGAATATTAAAAATGTTTATATGGCTGCAAGGTTTTCTTAAATAAACACATCATATAAAAATTTTGTTTGTTTCTTCTTTCAAAAACAAAACATACTCCAAGACAAAGGATTAGAAAAGCAGTATGTTACTCTCACTTAAAAAATATAGGCCATATTTGTCCCATTCCACATTGTTGCTTTGCGCAGTCAATACCAATCATACCAAGCTCAGCCTATCTTTGTAAACTTGTAAAATGCTGATTTGAAAATATTCCTCCTTGAAAATACCACCACCTAGAATCTAAGATTTGGAAAACACCATGTAAAAAAATAACTATTTCAGTTTATATTTTGCATTGCAACTCACATACATATGATTTCTTTCATAGGTGTTATCAATGGATTTTATATCTGTAAGCTGTTCAGTTTTCAAAAAAATATTTTTCAAATGTAAAAATTTGCTTTGGTTATCATGTTGGGTGAATGGCAATTCCTCTGGGCTACTAATTTCCTTTAATGTATCCTTTCAGACCTGTTGCTGTACATGATGGAATATTTTAAAATCCGTACTTTGTTTTAGCAGTCTGGACAGCCATGGGGTCCTTCAGGTTGTGTTCCCAGGGTAGTTTCCCACATAACCACCGCAGCAGGCAGTAGCCGAGGATTTCAAGGTCACTTCGTCTGGACAGGGCTACAGGAGTAAGCATTAAGAGAGAAAGATGAGAAATAAGCAAGTTTTGAGAAACAGAGAAATCACTGAATAAACTACTATTGATGAAATATGAAAAAGCCAAATGGGCAACGTATTTTGTTTGTTCAGCTGGAGTAAAACTTAACCGCCAAGACGTTTGGCCCCAGTCCACAGACAGGCAGTGACTTGTTGCTGTTGAAAGTAAGGGTCAGTTTCCTCACCTCCTCCAACTTCATCCTTCCTCAGTCTGGCCTGTCACATGAACTTGATCTCCATGGCCTCTGACATGATCCAGACAACCCATAACCTGGCACCAACACTTTCTCAAAGAGCCAAGCAGTAAAACAAAGAAATAAATGTCTGCAGCTAAATTGCTAACATATGTTGCAGGAAGTCCACGGGGTCTGCATTGGTCATACAGAGACCCTCTGAGTGCAGACTAAACATTGATGGCCTTTTCGGTTCCACTCACACGAGTAGCATTTGAAGTCCGAAGTATATGACAAAACTGCCATCTAGTGTGCAATATTAAAAAACAGGTCTGTCTGAAGATTTTTCAATTAATGAAATTGCAGGATAAAACCTACTGTTTCAGGTACACAGTTCTAAAACTTGACAAATATTATTTTTAGATGTAAGCAGAACTAAACTAAGATTCTAGTCAAATATTTTAAATAGAAGGAATAAAGATGAGGCAGTGGTGTGCATGGGTGTGTAGGCAGAGGTGGTGGGAAGTATATTTTGAGGCTAAACACAGGCTTGCAGAATTTACTATAAGATGGGATTTCATGTAGAATATAATAAAAGAACTTTTTTAAGCCATTTCAAATATCTTATATATCAAACTATGAAATTCTAAAGACTAATTCCATTATAATTTTACATATATTTTAAGTGCCTTATTTCTAAAGATGGACAATGGAATCTAAGAAATAAGTCAAATATAACAAATATTA
Source organism: Lyroderma lyra (assembly GCA_004026885.1). NCBI lineage: Eukaryota > Metazoa > Chordata > Mammalia > Chiroptera > Megadermatidae > Lyroderma > Lyroderma lyra. The sequence goes on along the minus strand of PVJL010001169.1, from coordinate 23,844 downwards.
TTGAAATAATGATTAAAAAATCCTCCCCCTTAAACACACACACAAAAACCTCATTTTTATAACCATTCCAAACTTTTATAAAACAATAGGCTGGTATTTTTACATTTCTACTAATATTTGAATGCTTATCTGTGGAGGGATATAAAATCACCTAAGTGTAATATGTGGCTGTTAAACTTGCTATAAACAGGTATCCTATTTTATTGTTTTTCATTAAATGAACTCCAAAAAGTCATTCAGTAAACTTTGTTTTCAATTTAAAAAGTTACCTGCTAAAAACAATGCTCCTAGTACATCATAACTACTTTTGGTTACAATACGTAAGTTATTATAAAAGCAGAAGACAAGATTAGCTCTTACACATATCCTACCTTAACTGCTATTAGAGTATTGGATTATTAAAGGCTCTTAGTCTAGCAGAATTCTACAGTCCCATGGGTGCCATTTACTTTCTGCACAAGATTCAACAGTGTCCTAATGCAAGTCTTGGCTCTCCTATTAAAATAAAAACAATCTCTACCACACTGTTTTGGAGTGATTTCTTCAGTAATAAATCTCCCATTAATAATGGAATGGTTCCATTTGTACAGATGTGTTCACAAGTCCCTTTTCCATTATGGCAATTCCTGATTACCACCACTAACAAAAAATTCACATCCTCTAATTTTTGAAAAATTATATTCTGGCACCTGTTTGAAAAACATAGGCTACACACGAGAGGCCCTTTGAGGAAAAACAATCAGAATTAAAATAGAATGAACCTTCCCAATCATTTCCCTCCATCCCCCAACTGAGGGATTAATTGATATGAAGCTGTAAGTAATGACAAGTCATTTAGATTTCTGAAGTCAATCTTTCATAAACTGGTCTTCATTCGAAATACCCCTTTGAGAATTAACTTTATTTCACTATTATAGTTTAGGCTTACCTAATTAAAATACATTATCACATTTCTCAACCTTTTACTTATTTTCTTTAACTGCACATATACATTAACAGCTATGCTTAGGTAAATACTTTATCACTGTTTTCATTAAGTTCTATACAAATACATGTAATGTTAAAAAAAAAATCCTATAGTTACTCTATCCATTAAAGAATGAGATAAAAGTATTAAAAATGTTTCTAAGTATGTACTCTCCCTGACATTTCCTCCCAGAAAACAAACTGCAAAGTTTGCTATGGTTTAGGGAAGTTAAACTCCAAGATTTTACCAATAATTATGTCTTCTTTCCATCTATGGTACACAGAAAATTTTTATACCTGTTAATTTAATTAAAAATAAATATTCTAGATGATAATATTAGCTTCTGTAATTAGCACAATGAATTGATCATAATATTTAACTGACTTTAAAATAACTCAAAATACAGACATGACAAAATGATAATTATTGAATCTAGGAAATGAGTATTTTGATATTTACTTCATTGTTCTATTATGCCTTTGTATTTCAAAGTAATTAAATAAAATGCTGAAAACAAAAACAAGAACAGCTGAAGAGGAATATTAATATCTCAGTATAAAATATCTTTTTTAATTTAAAAGTTGAAATAGTTTATGGATTATTTTGTTTCTATATACTTTTTCTCTACATAATTTATTGTAATATATAGGGTTCTTCAATTATATTTGATAACTAATATAATCATTAACAACATATTTTCATGTAGATTTCTTAAAAAATAAAACTTTTACTTATGTTGCTATTGCTTGGAAATGTAGCAAGGGATAGCTATTATTATTTTTCTTCTACATTCTCTTGTTCGTTTCTAAATATAAATTAGCATATAATTTTTATTTAGCTTGTTAATATGGAGCAATGCAAATGACTCTTTTTACAGAAAGCCTGTGGTGCTATCAATTGCTCAACATCTCTAAATGATAAAGTATTGCCAAGAGTAACAACAATTTTTTAAAAAAGGTACATGTGAAGACTTGAATTCTATTTCACTAGAACGCAGATTCCAAAAACATCTGATACTAGAATGTATAATTAAAATAAAAACAATTGATGTGATTTACGAAGCTGCTCCTCTGTCAGGCATTCTAGCTGCTTTTTATATCATCTAATGTAATCATCCTAACAATAATATAAATATTATTAACCCTGCTGACAAATAAGAAAATAGAGGCTCAGAGAGATTAGATAACTTGCTGAATATCACAGAGCAAAATTTGACAGTCTGCATTGGAATTCGTCTTTCAGAATCCAAAGCCCACACTCAATCTAATAATTACTTTGCCTCTATCATTAGTTTTAACACTATTCAAACAACATTGCATATACTACTTCTATAGTTAGGGAAGTATTTGAAGCAGGCATTTTAACTTAAAACACCAAAAGACATACTGATACAAAGACAGTTGTTTTGGTAAGTAATAAACAAGCAGCAGATTCTGAGGTCTAGCACTAACAAAATGTTTCATGCAACTGTCTTTTTGTGAAACTCTTCCAAAGTACTTTATTCTGATGAAGAAGGTTGTCTAGTTAAAACATTCATGTATAAAGTATCAAATGGTCCTTTCAAGGTAGTGCAGGAAGCTACCTCAGAGAATTGGTCTTCACTCTATGACAAACTGGAGTGAAATTATGTGGGCCAGATTCAACAAATGGAATGAAAAAGCAATTAAGAGAAAAAGTATTAATTCCAAAATAGATCTTATTATTTGCCTAAAGTATTTTCTGTTTAGATTTGCTTCTTATACTGAGCAGCATTATGAAATGTGAAGATTTGGTAGGAAATAATAGTGAACTTGAAAACCTTTGCCTCAAGCCTTCAGGATTTAAATGCCCAAAATACTAGTTTATATGCTCAGAAGTGACAATAAGAAATCAAGAAACATCTGAATAAGATGCTTGCTCACCTGGTGAAGTGAAGGGTGACTAACTACAAAACAAATTTAAAGTTTTTTCTCATTTTTCTAATTACTAACCTATATTATTCCATATTTTGTAAATTCAGATGTATAAAAAGTTGGAAAATGTTACGGTGGCCAGTAATTTTTGCATTTTAAGAAGGATATTAGGAAAAGAGAATGTAATGTTTCACATTGAAAATGAAGTATTAAGTTCACATCTCTCTCTTTTTTTCCATATCTTTTAAATTTAATGCCTTAGTTTTTTTATGAAACACTACTGTGTGAGGCTTAGAAAAGTTATCAATAGAGCAAAGGTAAAGGTATCTCACATTTGGCCAATGTGTACTTGTAATCCAATCAAATACTTCATGACCTATGTCATTACTTTAAAAGTCAAGTCTAAACGTCAAAATTGGGTCACGACATGCAGAAGGAATAGTGTCATTATTGCTTATTTATACATGAACTAAAGTCAAATTTACTTAAAAACAGCAATCAACAGTATGTTTTTCTGCCTACTAACAGATCCACCAGAGTACATCAGTAACTTGATGGTTTCCCTTAATATCTTATCATAATTGAAAAATGGGTTCCTTTTTCAATTATTCTTTAAGAAGATAAATATTGTATAAACCATGTCACTTCCCCAAATTTGGTAATATGAAAATACATTCTCAGTTTATTTCACATATATTTTGTAAGATGTTGGAGTGCTAAATTAGAGTGAAATGAAGCCATGCAAGAAATAACACAAGACTTGGATTTCATATACCATAGCAATTGGCAAAAATAAAAAAGTATGTAATATATTGCTTTCCTTGATACTGAATATATTACATAAACAAATGGACATTTAAAATGCAATTTAGATATCATAGTTTATGGTCATCAATGATGTCAAATTAAAACAGGTATTACACACTCAATGCATAGGTCTGAAGTATTTAAAAAAGTTCAATATGTTAAATGCAGTATATCTCTAGAGAAATTAGGTATTGACTGCATGCCTCAGTGAGTAGAAAAATCTACAAAAATCCATAGCACACATTGATCCAAATATTGCTTTTTTAATATTACTAAGAATATAACAAATTTTAAAACAGTGTATTTGACACAGATATAATTCTCTTTAATTATCAGGCAACAAGCCCAAAATATGTCAATGTTTATATATTTTCGTTTTTATGAAGAATAAAAAGTTAATAATAGAAGAGATAAGGCTAACGAATACTACTCTAATTTTACACTAAATGAAGCATTTCTGCCACTCAGAAAATACCTTTAGGTCATATGAGAGAATTGAATTTGGAAGAATAACTGCAATTTTTTAAGAACATACAGATATATAGAGGTATGGTAGTTCCAGGAATAGTTAGCTATCCATTCATCCATCTGCCAATCTATCCATCCATCTCTATGTATCTCTATTCATATCTTTTGGTTTGTAATAACACAAGCTACCCTGCCTTTACATAAAGTTGAACTAGAAAAGGTGAAACTGCTGATTGGCATATATTATACAAGCTCCTTAATTATAAAAACCCAACTAATTCACAGAAAAATGAAAGTTATCTACAGATTCTTAATAACCACTATAAAAAGTAGCACAGACCAGATGGTCTGATCAGGTTAACAGTCTCTGTTAAATGGCTAATTCATAAGTCAGTTTTACATTGAAGACTTACTATTTTCCTAGTCCTGACCAGACATAGATATACTTGACACATAACAAATGCTTTGACAACTAGAAGTTCCATTTCCTAGTGATAACTTGTTTAGTGCTTTATGTTTTCCTTTGCTTTATCTTTTTAGTATATATTTGATCTCATAGCTGGGCTGTTATAGAAAAGATTTTTCTGAGATTAAACTACAGTGACTGTATGAAAGTAAACACATGAATATTTATGAATTTGACCTTCCCCATTAACCTACAGGATTTATGGCCCTGTTTATTCTGGTTTCTACCCAAGACTAAATGATTATTTCATTTCTAATAAAATCCTAAAGTGCTATGTTTTATTTTGGAAAATTAAATGCAAAATATTAGGAATGAATAGTAGTCAAACATTTGAGAATATCAAACCTTTCACTTTACATACCAGATTAAAACTGCATATTAAAATTTCAGCAACTATATATATGTGTGTCTATGTATGTATGTGTGTACATATCAATATATACACACACATATAAATGTATGTCTGTATACCTACATGTAGATATAGACATGCCAGTAAGTTTAGTATAAATTCTATTGTAAATGCACTAAGGGAATCTTCTTTTTATAAGAATCCTATGAAACCTGTGATAAAAATGAATACGCACTCCAGCATATAACTTTACAGAACATACCAAAAATACGGAATGTAGCTCTTCCCTGAATAGCACTCTCAGAAAGATAATATCTTTCCAACAACACTCTCAGTTCAAACTTCTTCCCAAAAGACCTAGCATGGTGAAAACCACCCAACTCATCAACATGTATTATTACTTAGGGGGAGAAAAACTTAAATGGACTACAGAATAAAATTTTGTTCAAATCTTTTATGATGATAGCACAATGAAAACACTGCTCTAAACTATGGAATAACTATAAAGGACTTTCAGAATTACCACAGTCCACACACTGACCAGACCAAAATGTAAAAATACTACTTCCCACACCACAATCATACTGGTGTCTTAGCTGTTTTAATAGTCAAAATCAGAGCAGATCAGGATTGGAACTATCAGTTGAAATAAGTGGCCCAACCGTAAATTAATATCACTGATAACATGACTGGACAATGCTTAAGAATCTCTATAACTGAATTTCCAGTTATATCACTATCATAAAAGTACTCTCAGATATATGAAAATTCTTTCTTAGTAATAAATCTGGCAAAAATGAAGAAGAAATTTCACTGGGAGTCAAAGAACTTTAAAAAAAAACTCACTATCAATGAGAATTTGACTTTTACATTTCTTAATTTAATTAAAGTCATGTTCCATTTATATCTTTAAATGCTCATTGACTCATTAACAATGTAAATGGTAAAAAAAAAAAAGCACAATATTACTTAATTTCTGACTGATAATTACTTTTCTAACCAAACTATCCTTGAAGAGAAATGCAGTGATTTCTTTACTCTGATCAGAAGTATAAAATCTAGTTTCCATTTCAGAAAATTTAACCTATGATTCTTTCTGAAACAAAGAAGATATATAAAAAACACACTTGTTTCACTTTTTCATTGGCCTACCTTAAACTAGTGTGGGTTTTAATTGCTCTGGAAAATGATCAAGACCCTCTACATTACATGGTCAATGGTCCTTTTAATAGAAAAGGCAATAATATATAGTTGTTTGCACCAACTAAAACTCTGCAGAAAGTCTCAGTTTAGCGTAACAGTTCAACAACCATTAACAAGTGCAATTATCTAATTGCTTTTTAGTGTAAATGTGGTTCTTTCAAAGCTGTGTAAAAATTATTTGTATGGTTTAGCATATTTGAAAATACATCTATAAACAAAGTTTAAAAAATATAATTTTGAAAGCCAAAGTTTTTCAATAATCACCATTTATTTTACTAGCATAACATTAGAATTGACTTTTTGTCTTGCTGACAGAGCAACTAAGAAAGTACAGTTGCATTGACCATATTGATTGTGAAGAAAGTAACCATCAGTGGGACTCTGCACCATATATTTCCAATATTGACCTCCTACTTCCTTTTCCATGGCTTTCTGGGTCGGCTATTGGATTTGGACTGCAGTGTAATAAACAGCTAAGGTTTAATTAATGGTAAATGAATACAAGACATAGGTTATGACTTTAACTAATTAGGGAATTGTTGAATTAAGTCTGCCTTGGAATGCAAGGCAGTACAATCAATATCCAATAAAAGGACTATGTATGTAATTTACCTGCAAATGTGTTTCCAATAGCATCAAAGTGAGTTTAAATAAGTAAGATATATGAAAGGCAACTAGGAAAGATTTCCACAAGTTAACACTTTATAGTTTCAGAAAAGATTTTCTGATTGTTGAGAGATGGTATCTTCCAAAGCTCTGAGGAGAGCACAGTGAAAAACAGGAATAATTCTTCACATATGTACCTTTACCAAATCTGTAACATTAATTACAACATAAAAATTCAGTGGCTGATCTCCAAATTTAACCTATGCAAACTAGTAATGTTCTGCCCCAAATGAGCATCAATCTTTGCTTACTTGACACCATTTTGCTTTTTTCTCATTCGTCATAGTCTGTATCTCCTCTCCCTTTTAAGACAAATACTCACTGGCATACAGGAATTCACTACTTTTGATAAAAGTCTCACTCTTCAAACTACACAAAGGTAATTTCATGGAGCCTTACTACTCTTTACTCTTACTCTTTTGAAATAAAAGAGGAAGAAAAAAGAAACCTACCTACTCCCTTGTGGGCATCCAAGCTGGTAAACTCCATTGTCCCATTATGGCCTTTTCTAGGATTTTCCTGATACTGTTTGTGGTTCCCATTGGGACAATATCTGTAGGAAAGTCCATAATCTGCAAGATAAACCTGGAAGATGTGAACAGACAAATGAATAATGATTTTGTCCTCTGAAAATATAACCTTTATAATTAAGTCTTAAGAAACTGTTAGGTTAAGAACAACCTTCGGTATACATTTTATTAAACCAAATGGTGTCTTAGGATAAAATATATCCAACTGGGAGCCATTAACAACTAACTTTACAACTTAAATCCTTACTTCATCATAAGCATATCTTGTTCCTGAGTTGACTTAGATTTTTAGTCTTTTTATTTTGCTCCCAAATTCCTTTCCTTCTAGGTGGGCATTTATCTAAACATCATAAACCACAATAAGTCTTTTTATTTGTATTCATACAGCTTATGAGGTTCTGCCTTTTCTTGTAATCACCTCCCTGTAAATAAAACTGTTTCTAGCAGGGAGGGGAAGATGAGAATAACAAATCTAAAAAATAAACTTAATGTTATAAACGTCTCCACTAATTGGAATTATAAAAACAGTGAACAGAGAGGTAATGACTCAAAAAACAAAAACACTATCACGTTATATTTAAGAATGGAACATCAATGCAATTTTTGGCCTTTCAGATCAATCTATCTAATCACCGTTATCTTTGAAAATCAGTCAGAATTGCACACAGGGCCTACAAACAGAATATAAATTGTTAAAAGTCAGACGGCAATTCAAGAGAATTTTTCTCAGATTACTTTTGAGAGAGAGAAAAAAGGAAGAAGTAGTTTTACATATATAGCATACACTGAAAAGGGAACTGTTATGACTAGATATGTATTCTGAGATGTAGTCAAAATATAGTAGTTCCCAACTGTGTGACCATACTCCCCCCAAAAAGAAAGCAGTTTCAACTTTTAAAATGCGTTGTTTCACATGTATTTCTTTAAAATTTAGGGATTGAGGCAACATTTCATGATGTAGCTTCAAGACAATAGAGTACTGCAAATCAATTTGTATTTTAAAATATAATATCTATTTTAAAGTTTAGTATTTAAATTTTAGTTTAAGTTTTGAGTTTTAGGATAGCCTAAGCAGGAGGCATTTTGAACCTCAAAATACAAACAGCACAGAGTTTTCTTCATTTGTTGGAGAACATAGCTCGCTAGAGTGTCTGAAAACATGATATTTCAGTTTGTCTCTCTCGCCCACAGACGCTGTTTCTCAGCATCGCCTGGGAAGTAACTGATCCCTCTGCCCTAAGTAACAAGACTTCAGGATCAGATGTATAACTGGTTGCTTGCTTTCACTATTTATGATGCATTTTTATCTTCATTTCAAGAACTAAATAGACTGACTTCATTTTACAAAGTAGATAACCCAGAAACGTACACATTGATAATTTAGCAAATGGAAACATGTATTAAATATACTAGAGTAGCTTAAAAAAAAAAAGTTATCAGGAAGCTTCTCATGTAGTTGTTAGCCAAAAAGATAAGACCTAAAATTCATGGAGTACCTAATGTATGACCATTAGAACACACTAAGAGCTCTACATTCATTGACCCATGTCATCCTGTAGGTAGGTACCATTATCTCCATTTTACTCATATGCAAAATGAACTTTAGTGAGATTATGTGACTTGTGTAGTAAATTGAGGCCAAAGTCTGACTCCAGAATCTTCACTCTCAATCACTTTCAAAGGGAAATTGCACCGCACAACTTAAATAGACAAGGAAGCCTATTCAAGGATATTGCAGTAGGGGAGAGAGATTAAATTGAACTCCACTGAAATGAACAGTCAGAAAGTTTTCATGCACTGAGGGTGAGCTAGGGAAAAGTACTGGAGGACACTAGGGGACACTGGTCAATGTGGCGAGGTTATCAATGTTTGCTAATTGGTGCTTGGGATCATACCCTCCTTCAGAGACTGTTGGGGCAGGGGGCAGGGTAGGAGAACAATGTTTCTTAAAAAATTACACTTTAAAGTGATGAATCCCATGTCCTTGAGAATGGACTTTTCTCTGTTGGGAGGTTTTTGATTACTGGTTAAATCTCCTTACTACTTATTGTTCTATTCAGGTTTTTATTTCTTCATGATTCAATCTTGGTAGGTTTTATGTTTCTAGGAATTTATCCATATGTCCTAAGTTATCTCATTTGTTAGTGTATAATTGTTCATAGTCATTTCTTACAATTCTTATTTGTGTCATCAGATGTAATGTCTCCTCTTTCATTTCTGATTTCGTTTATTCGGGCCTTCTCTCTTTTTTTCTTAGTGTAGCTAAAGGTTTGTCTATTTATTTTGTTTGCTTTCAAAAACTCAGCTCTCAGTTTCAATGATCTTTCCTATTGTGTTTTTAGTCTCTATTGCATTTATTTTCACTCTGAAATTTATTATTTCCTTCCTTCTAGTAACTTTTGGCTTAGTTTGTCCTTTTGTTTTTATGTCCTTTAGGTGTAAAATTAGGTTGTTTATCTGTGATCTTTCTTTTTTCTTAATGTAGGAGTTTATTTCTATAAACTTTCCTCTTAGAACTGCTTTTGTGGCATCCCTTTAAATTGGATTTCCATTTTCATTCATCTGAAGGTGTTTTTTTATTTTCCTTTTGATTCTTTCTTTGACCTACTGGTTGTTCAAGAGCATGTTGTTTAATCTCCACAAATTTTTGAATATTGCCGTTTTCCTCTTGTAATTGATTTCAAGTTTCATACCATCATGGTTGGGAAAGATGCTTGATATGATTTTAATTCTATTAAATTTATTAAGACTTGTTCTGTGGGCTTACATGATCTATTCTAAAGAATGTTCCATGTACGCTTGAGAAAAATGTGTATTCTATTGCTGATGAATGGAATAGTTTGTGGCTATTAGGTCCATTTGGTTTAACATGTAGTTTAAGTCCAATGGTTCCCCACTGATTTTCTGTCTGGATAATCTATTCATTGTTGAAAGTAGGGTATCAAAGCCCCTAACAATTATTATATTACTATTTCTCCCTTCACATCTGTTAATCCATGCTTTATAAAGTAGATGCTCCAATATTAGGTGCATAATGATTGGTCTTAATAGAGGGTTGTGGGTAGGATTCAAATAATCATGGAAGGCTGGACAAAAGAGCAAAACAACTATCTACCTCTACCCCACGATAGAAAACTTTTTTTGGGGGGTTGGATTTTTAATAGTATAGCATGTAGTTTAAAATATTAATATTCTTACAGATTCAATGAAAATTAAACTCTCTAAAATTCTCATGAGAGTTACTACCAGAATCTATCAATATTTTAAAATTATAGATTGTGAGGCACTACTAAAGAAATTTAGGAGTGAATGTATTTGGTGTGTAGAGACTTGATGTAAGAGGAAATAAAGCCAACAATTTTTCCCAAGTAATCAAGATGTCAACAAATTATTTTGTCTCAAATTAGGTCAAAGTGAGAGTTTCTACTAAGACAACTTAGTAGAAATACAATCTAGAATTGTTAGAAAAATTCAAAACAAGAAAATAAAAGGCTGGGAAATGTCAAACAAGATAAGGAAAGGAAGAAAGTAACAGTTATTAAGGTTAGTTATGTGATGATCACTGAGTAAAGTACCTTTTATAAATTATTTCATTAAATCCATTCAATCACCCAACTAGGTAGCATTGGTCTCATTTTAGGTATGTGGAAGCCAAGCATCCCAGTAGTTAAATAACTCACTCAAGTCACAGAGCTAGTAAAGGATGGAAATAGGATTCAAAACCATGCCAATATGACTTCAAAGTCCATTGTCTTTTTAAAAATACAATATAGAATCTGGGGTTCTGCCTATTTCTGAAATTTCGTTAAAGTAAAAAATAAGTCTAAGTAGAATTCAATCTACAGTAGGGTTTGCAGTCCAGGTCCTGTTTTTGTATGCCCTTAAGCTATGAATAATTTTTACATTTTTATAGGACTGTAAAAAAGAAAAAGAAAAGAAAATGCAACAGAGACCCATATGTGGTCCACAGAGCTCATAGAAGCCTAAAATATTTACTATCTGGCTCTTTACAGAAAAAGTTTGCCAACTTCTAAAGTAAAACTTTTAGTTACATTTTTTTTATATAATCCTTTTTTTTCCCTGTGAAATAAAAAAATAACAACTAGTAAATATGTTTTACTTTAAGTATAAACATATGTAACATCCCCTATTTTAGACCAGCCTGTTAGTAGGAGGCTCAAGATCACCAAGATCAGGGAGAGGGTGATTATCTCCATTATTACCTAATTTAATTATTTCTTAAGACTAGTCATAGGAAAATTTAAAATCTAGCTCCCTAATGCATTTTAAGTGATTTTCTTTTAATGCAATTTTTCTAAATTTAGCAACCATTTCCTTTCTCCATGGGTAAAAGGACAGTCCTGCCTGCTTCTTCCCATAGATCTTCCTATTACACTGTACTTACTGCCTCTCAAATTTCTACATGGTAGTCATTTTTTTCTCACCTTCTTAGATATGCTTTATGTTTTTATGACTTTGTGAGGTAGGGAGGGATGATGTGTATCATAAGCCACATTTAACACATAAAAAATAATGTGATACACCAAAATAATGCAAGTCACCCAACACTAAGTCCAGCTTCTACAGAGGGTTTTATTGTTTTCGTGAATTTCTCAGCATCTCCAAAAAACACCTAATCTGAATTATTTCTTTGATGGGCTTTTGACTTTAGTATCTTATTATTGAGAAGGTAATGTAGAAGCCACTGGGGCATAATCCTATCAAGAAAGAATTTTTCTTTCACCTGTGAGAAGTGCAACAAGCTGACAACCACCAGTGGCAGGATCATTAGGAACCCTGAAAGCTTTTCTTGTCCAATCCTGCTTCTTCTCCCTTTATTTCTCATTGGTAATACATTTCCTTACCCTAATAAAGCCCTTGCACTCCTAATTCTGTCTCAGCACCTGCTTGAAAACTGGATTTGACAGAGGTGGTCTGTAAATCAGCCTTTATTTTATTTCATCAAACAAAAATAAAAAACACATTTGCCTTTGATGACTCTGAAAAATACAACTTTCCTGTACTAAGTCTATCTGTCTCAAAAATCAGCATCCTACTTTACCTATCGAGATGTGTACCCATAAATGACACATTCTCAAGTTCTGAACCTTTACTTCCCATCTCCTTTGCTTCCTAATGCTTGTAGGCTCTTAACAGTTCCTTAGTTTTATAAATGGAAGGATGAAACTAATGATTACAGAGCACCTTGTGATAACTCTTCTTCGCAGTGAACTGCATGGGAAGGGCCTTTGTCTTCAATTTGGCACCCCCACCCCTCTGCCCCAGGGATACTCCAAGTGCTCTTCTCTATTTCTTAAACACTTCCTGGACTCACCACTCATAACTGAATCCTATTCTAGTATGTTGATTGCTTTAACCACAAGGCAACTTACTAGGTTTTCATTTGTGTCCACATGGATTTACTATCTTAAAATGCACAGTTATTTTGCTTTTTATTTATGCCTTGGCCCCACATTTACAAGCTATAAGCTCCTAGGGGATGAAGGACCAGGATAATGTTGTATAACATTTTTGTATACATGCCGGCACCTATTCTAAGGTCTTTTGCATAGTAAGTTTACATAAAATTTTATTGATTTGACTTGATGGTAATAATTGGACAAATGGAAGTACAATTATTTTAATAATAGACCACCTGAATGCCAACCATGATAAATTATTGAAAATTGTACACTTTTAAAAAGAAAAATGAATGTATTTTTTTAGAATATAGTTTACCCCAGAACCACATAGGTTTGAACTGCATGGGTCCACTTACATGAGGACTTTTTTCCAATAAATACTGTAAATGTGTTTTCCAATAAATACCATAAATGTGTTTTCTCTTCCTTATAATTTTCCTATGATTTTCTTTTCTCTAGTTTACTTTATTACAGTAAATAGATATAACGTATAAAACATGTGTCAATGACTTTATGTTATGGGTAAGGCTTCTGGACAACAGTAGGCTATTGTTTTGGAGGAGTTAAAAGTCATAGCAGATTTCCAACTGCACGGGGGGTCAGTGCCCACATGTTATTCAAGGGTCAGCTTGCTCTGTGAAAACATCAAGTGCTTTACAGAAATCATTTACTCCTCATGACCCTCAGAGGAAGTTACTTTAAGATGTCTTGAGGATGAAAAAAATAGGCTGAGTAATTAGGTGCTCTGTGTAAAACAAATAAACTTACATTAACTGATAAAGTTGAGATTTGAACCTAAATCAGTCTAACCAGAATGCTGAGTTTTTTTCCAGATGTTCCCCATACAGGAAGGTGAAATGAAATAAGCAAATCTACAGGTCTACAGGTAACATGTACTGTGATAAAACTACAACAGATTTAAAATTAATAATTTTAGTTAGAGCAAGGAGAGGTTATTTCTAAGCAGGAGACTCAGAGAAAAATAAAGAGTTGGGCCTTAAAAAATACCTAAGATTTCCACAAATGGAAACAGGGAAGAAAAAACAAAGGCAAGAAGGAAAACCGGGGCATGGGTGAGTGTGCTTTGGGAATGGAGAGGTTATTGGAACACGACACAAGCCACAAAACCTGTATTAGCATCAGTTTACAGAAACCTCTGAAAGTGGGGACATGATTTCTGTATGCAAATATAAGTCACCAAAGGCTTTTTTGAGTTTTTTTTGTAGGAAATAGTATCATCAGCATCATAATGAGGAAATGGAAGTTACTGGATGAGGATGAAAAAAAGAGAGAGAGAGAGAGAGAGAGACAGAGAGAGACACACACACACACACACACAGACATGCAAAGATAACTGAAAACAGTGTGGTTGGCTGGGTATGTGAAGATTCAATGAATAAAGAAAAGGCAAAGAGGAGGAGGAAGAAGAAATATGGAAAGAAAATTATTTACTCATTTTTGTACCAAAAGCAAATAAGTTGATTGGTGGCAAACACCGCATTCCAACCTAGTTGATGAAAAAAGTAAAGGACCTCTTCCCATTAAGAGCTGAGAATCTAAACAATTCTTGGGGAAAAATAAGATAAAGTCTTCTTTTGTTATAAGCATAACTATAATAAAAATGTTTTCTAGTTATTACTTAATCTTTATTATGAGCCTGATACTAGTCTGAGACTTGCACATGTTTAAGTCACTTGGTCCTTAAAATACCTCTTTGAAAGAGGGTCTCTTGTCTTTATTTTGAGATGTGAAAAGGGAAGCACAGAGAGGTAAAATAACACGGTTAAGAACACATCTAACGAGATAGAGACACAACTCAAAGCCAGAAAGTCTGACTACAGAGCTCATAACCTTAACTATTCTACACTAAATTCCCACCATAATTGAAAGTTTTGCCAATAGCATCTTCTTCTGCCAAGCCTTTCACCTGGGATTATAAAGTAATCTAGATAGAAAAACACCTGTCTTTTTATATTTTCTTTCTGATCCTGAACAAGAACATTTAGCTCCAGAATAAACAAGTAGACTGTATTATAAAGTGTAGATCCCACCACATGTATTCAAGAAGTGCTTGGAGATTCTATGTGTAAGAATAAATCATGTTAATAATACTAACTGATTTGGCTCTGTCTCGAGTGGCCCTCAGGAAAATAAAAGAGGGTATTTCTTTTTACCTTCTGTTCTTACTTTCCTCTTTCTTTTTTCTTTCTCTATCCTGGTGCCCAAAGTTCACATAGGCCAAAATACACTGGTATTCATGCTAAGGTGTTAGCAACTTACATAGAACATTATGTTGAGATCTGTATTAAAATTATTTGGACAATGTATTTCCTCCACCTCCACCCAAGGGTTTATGTCTAAGGCCTTGTATTAGTTTTGCAGGGCTGCTATAACTAGATCCCACAAACTGGATGACTTAAACAACAGAAATTTATTGTCTCACAGTTTTGGAGGCTAGAAGTCTGAAATCAAGCTGTTCGCAGGGTAAATGGTTATTTATTCTGAGGGTTGTAAGGGATAATCTGTTCTTGTATCTCTCCTAAACTTCTGGTAGTCTCAGGTGTTCCTTGGTTTGCAGAAGTCATTCTCCCTCTCCACATTGTCTTTCCTCCATGCATGTCTGTCTCTATGTCCAAGTTTCCTTTTTATAAGAACACCAATCACTGGATTAGGGTCTTCCTCAATGACATCATCATTAATCAAAAAGACTCTTATTTCTATATAAGGTCATATTCACAGTTACCAGTGGTTGGGACTTTAACATATCTTGAAGGGACACAACTCAACCCATAGCAGTCTGAATTCTCAATTTCTCTTTGGAAATATGCCGACAGAGCTCTATTTATAAGAGAACACTCATGATGACTTTATTAAGTAGTAAAGATCTCTTGACACAGTGGATAGATTTCTCTCAATAGGAATTTGAGAAATGTACAAATAGCTTCATTGCTGTACTTGGCAATACGATATCCAGCTCTGCTTGGTTGGCTTTACCTGTTACCCCTAAACATTGAATGACTAATTAACTAATTCATTTATGCATTAACCTATTCAATTACTCATTTTTCACTCATCACTTAATTACTGAGTGATTATTACATGCCATGTCCTGTGCCAGATGTTGGATATACATCAGAGAATAAAATATAATTCCTGTTTTGCTATTTATAAGACTAGAAATTTGCTCTCCTGATGGGCATGTAACTGAAACAAATCATGCTTACTGGTTCTGTACCAATAGTTTCCTAAGTTAGATTTGTAGCTAACAACTGGTTCCATCTAGGAAATCAGTGGCTATGAGAGCTAAAAGGGACCAGAAAGATCACATGGTCTAGGCTACTCAATTACAGAAAGGGAAGTCGTAGCAGAGAAGTCTACTGCAATATAAAATTGGAAAAAAAAAGAAGAAGGAGTTTAAGTGCAATTAGGATAAAAATGGTCTGTATTCCCATTTCTTCACGAATTTTAGTATAAAGAAAAAAGTGGAAGAAATAAAACTATCTGATATTAAGGAATGATATTAATTTTGTTAAGTGTGGTAATGGCATTAATTGTCCTCATTTTTTGGAAATACATACATACTTAAGTATTTAGAAACAAAAGGTCATGATAGCTATAATTTATTTGAAACCAAATAAATTATAAAATAAAACAAAAAATAAAACAAAATTTCAAACTGTTAATTTTCAAGTCAAAATGATGGGTATATGGAATCCTTTATTTTTCAAAATGTTTTAAATTTTTCAAAATAAGTTGTTAAAACAAAGGATTAAAAAACCTATATCTTCCTAGAGGCAAAATTGTATACTTAATAAATTCTCACTTATCTCAGAGTCTCAGTACTGGGAAATAAGCTTCATAAAATATTAATTTTAAATATGACAACCATGGCTTCTAAATTATAATTATTTTCCTGTTTTTTAAAATATTTTTTATTTATCATCATCCTCCCATAATAAGACTCTACTAGTCCATATTCACATCTGTCATTTGCATAGCATTTTGAAATAATTTTTAAAAATATGGATCTAATCTCATTTAAAATCAGGCATATTAATATATACATGTTAAGAATGAATTTTGATAACTGGAACACTACTAAGTATCAAATAACAGAGTTAAAAATACATTTGATTACTTAATTTTAAACTGGAGTGTAGTAAACATAGTAGCATCAACACATTATAAACATTTGATGGAAATAAAATTTAGGGCTGACTTTATTTTTATTTGATAAATCGTACTGAAAGAATCCCAAAATAGTAAGTTGGTAGAATTGATCTAGGAATACCAGATAGATACAAACTATTAAATCTCAAAAATGCATATGACTGATAATAATGTTGAGACAAAAAATTCAGTGCAAGTGCGTATTTCAAAAGTAATTCTATCAATATGAAACTCATAAAGTTTAAAAAGTTCAAATAACTAAAATCACAGGAACAAATTTCAGTCTCTTTATCAACTAAAAATATTAGTATATAGCAGAACCTCACTAGAAAGTAAATAACATGCATGTTATAAGTGACTAGAAACACCACGTTATTTAATCTACAATATAACACTAGCCACATGATATCAAAAATACTATAAAGTAGACTTACCAGCTATGCCATCTAGTAATACGGTATCATCAAGCTAAGACATATAACACTACTCTGGAGATAACGAAATACAGACGTATGTTGCCAGGACTACGTTACCTTTGTGTGTTCACCAAAGGAAATACTACCTCTAAATGGTAACCATATTATGTGCACACATCATGCAAAATTCTTACAAACACACATTCATGCTATATCTTATAAGTAATTGATAAATGAACTGTGTTAGAATTCCCTCTAGCAAACAGTAAACAAGAAGCTTTAATGAGGTTTATGACCCTACTTTATGGATATCCTAGGTATTTTGCTACCAGATATAGGTCAGTTGCTACAATTCCTGCTCCCAGCTCATTAAATTTTGCCTAAATTTAAACATTTCAATTTCCTTAGACTTTGGAAGCATAACGAGAAACATTATCTTCTGCAACGGGCATTTAGTACTTGGAAAACATATTTTCAGAGAATCCCAGAATTTCAGAGATAGCAGGAACTTTTGAGATCACTTAGTCAAAACCTATACAGGCTCAATTATTGGCTGAAGGCTACAATGCTGCTCCATGTCAGAACTGAGCTGGAACATGGTCTCCTGACTTTCTGTCCAGCACAACTCCCAGTAATCACACAAGTAATTCAAAACTCAGGTTTCCTAAGTCATACTTATCACTCCAGATGCTGACATAAAGAACTGTCCTTCTCTATCTGTGAAGGCATCCTCTTCAATTTAGCAGACAGCTTTGGGGCAGGACACATGGAGCATGGAAGGTCAAGAGGCTGAACAAAGTACTCTGGGCACTAAGTGAGATAATAGGTATTGCATCGAGACTGGCTTTACATCCTTAGAAGTCAGTCAAGTATTTCTAGAACAGTCATTCCAAAAGAAACACTAACTTAGGTGCTGAGAGGAATACAAAAGAAGGAAGAGAAGTATGCCCATCTATAAGCCTCAAGGAGTTCACTCTAGTTCAGAACATAAGACAACACAAGATAAGTACGACTTAAATGCTCATGTGTTTAAAAATACACATTAGAAACTAAAGGAAATCACAAAAGGAAAAGACCAGTATACACCAGAATCATCAAGAGACACTTGAGAAAAGGGATATGAGCTAGTGAGATAAACAATGTGCTTTTCAGGTCAACAAAAGGGTGGCTTTCCATATGAGAGAGAACATCTGCATCACTGAAATAAAAGATGTGTACAAACCCTGATTTTAGTTAAAATGCTTCAACATTCTTCACTAGTGATACTGGGCAATCCAGCTAAATGGGTGGTACTCAAAGGCAAAACCACCGCTCAGTGTCATTTCTGCTGATGCCCATATAATTAATACAATCAGAAAGGCACATTCATTTTCAAAATACTACATATATATTAGCACATATTAGCCTAACTTTCTACAACCAATTGTGCAACACTATATTAGATTTCAAAGTCAGTCAAGTGAGAAACAGATGTTAGAAAACCTAAGTTACGTAATCTAAGAAAATGACATCTGTTTATCTGTCAGAGAAGCGTAAATTTAGAAATGCTATTTTTATTTAAAGACTATAACATAATGTCTAATACACAGTAAATGTTCAAAATATTCAATGAAATTTATTTATGTAGTCTTTTCTGAAGATGTACCATTTCTGTAAGTAGATGTTTCTTAATATAATTTAATTTTAAAGAATTTTTTAATCAAAATAGTATACTTGATTTCCTCCTCTTCTACTGAAAACAATATTACCACTGAAACATTTTTAGTCCTTTGTTTAAAAGTTTTTAAAAAAAAACATCTTATTAAAATCGAGATAATGTGAAAAAGTACCTAAGATATCCCAGATATCTATATTTAAAACCATAACCCATGAAAACTTTCAGGAAATAAAAGGTATAATTTATATATCAAAAAGAAAAAAAAATTCAATACTCACTATATAAAAACAAAAATCTATTCAAGAATATAGGAATTGATGGTTATTTTCTTAATCTGACTATAAAGACATAACACACATACATATATTCACACATACATTTATACATACTTAGACATACTGTAATCCTAAAGTCAGCATATTTCATGGAGTAATGCTTCAAGCATTTTCACTAAGATCAGGAAAAGGCAAAAACGATCACTAGCTACACTACTATTTACTATGTACTAGATGTACCAGCAATGCAATTAGACAAATCAGAAATATAAGAACTGGAAAAGGAGAAAAATTATATCTATTTGCATATGATATCACAGTTTCCTAAGAACACCCTAAGGAATCATCACTAAAACTAACTCAAATTCAGTAAATTAACAGGATATAAAATGAATGTATTGCAATCAATAACTTCATATACAAGTATGAATATAAAAATAAATAAACATTGACACTTTGCATCGGATACAAATATTAACTTGAAATAGATCAGTAATCTAAATGTAAGAGTTCTGTAAGACATCTTGATAAAAACTTACGAGAAAACATTTTGTGATCCTGGCTTTAGGACATAAGCAAGACAAATCATAAAGGAAAAAAAATCACTAATCAAATCTCATCATAATTTAAAAAGTCTCTCTTTGAAAGACACAGATAAAAGAATGAAAAGATAAACTACATATGCAGAAAATATATGCAAACAAATATCTGACAAAGGGCTCCTATCTGAATATAAGAGGACCCAATTTAAAAACGGGTACATTTAATTCACCGAAGGAGATAAATGAGTGCCAAATAAACACATAAAAGATGAATATCATTAGTCATTAGAGATGACTGATGCAACTTAACACTAAGTGTGACTATACATTTACTATAATGGCTATATTTTTAAAAATTATGAAACCAAGTGTGGCAAGATGTGGAGCAACTGGAATTATGACACATCATTGGTAGGAATGTATAATGGTACAATCACTTTGGAAAACAGTTTTGGTTGTTTCTTTAAAGTTAAATATATACTCACATATGATCTAAAAATTCTACTCCTAGTTACCCAGAAATTAAAACATATACCTATACAAAAATCTGTACATGAATGCTTATAGAAACTTTATTCATAAATTGCCCCAAACTGGAAACAACAACAAATGTCCCTCAACAGGCAAACACAAAGAAATTAGGGTAGTTTTCACCAGAATACGACCTATCATTAAAGAAGAATGAACTACTAATGAACAATAGTATGGATAAACTCAAAAACATTATGCTAAGTGAAAGAAGCTGGAAACAAAAGAGTTCATATCCTATAATTCCATTTATATGACATACCTAAAAACTGCAAACAATATAGGGGCAGAAATCACTGCCAGGGCTGGGGGTAAGAGAAGGGAACTGACTGACTGCAGGAGGGAGTGAGAGAACTTTTGAGGACAACAGAAATGCTCTGTATCTTGATTATAGTGGTGGTTATATGACATACATGTGTCAAAACACATCAAACTCTTTATTTAAAAGGTGAATTTTACTGTTTGTAAATTATACATTAATAAACCTAACCTTAAAAAAGTATGCAGACTTTTAAAGGCTTTTAATATATATATATATAGCCAAATTGCTCTTCCATTAACTTAATTTCTTCTTCTATTCCCACTGAATTTACACTCCCACTGGCATTCTACATCTCATTAGTCTCAATATAATTAGATTATTGTTTTAAACTTCTCCAAATTGGTAAGTTCTTTAAAAATGTTGCCTCACTGTTTTGATCTGCAGATCTGTTTTTAGTGATGGTGAACTTTTTTTCTCTGTTTCTTGGACAATCGTATTTCTTCTCTGTTCTGTCTGTTCATTCCTGTTAATCATTTTTTAAAGAAAGTATTAGGTGTTTTTATTAATATTTTTAGAGCTTGCCAGATATTCTCAAATATTGTCATAAATATACTTCCCAGTTTCTCATTTGCCTTGGAATTTTTCAGTTTTTTAAACTTACAAGACATCTAAAAATTTGAAATTTCTCAATATTTCCTAAGATTTTTTTCTTTTGTATTTTTATTTAGAAATTCCTTTCTTCATGTAAAGTTCAGTTAAATAGTTAAATATTCACCATATATTTTTGTGATTTTGTACAGACTCAATTTTTTTAAAACTTTTTACATCCCTGTGGTCTGATCCAGTGGCTACTAGCCACACATAGTTATTACAATTTTAATTAATTAAAATTAAGTTTTTTCCCTGTTTCTTTCTAATTTTATCATTTCAGGTCTTACATTTAAGTCATTAATCCATTTAGGTTAATTTTTGTGTATAGTGTAAGATAAGATCTATGCCAATGGCATACTGTTACAATTACTCTGGCCAGTTTGAAATCAGGAAGTATGCTGCCTCCAGTTTTGTTTTTCTTTCTCAAGACTGCTTTAACTATTCAGGATCTTTTGTGGTTCCAAATTTTAGGATTGTTTTTTCTAGTTCTATAAAAGATGGCACTGGAATTTTGATAGGGATTGCACTGAATCTGTATATTACTTTGGACAGTATGAATATTTTAACAAAATTAATTCTTCCAATCCATAAACACAGGTCTTGTCAATGAATTCTTGCAATTTATACCAAAAGCACAGGCAACAAAACCAAAATAAACATGTAAGACTACATTAAACTAGAAAGATTCACACAGTAAAGAAAATCATTAACAAAATGAAAAGGTAAACCTATAAAATTGGAGCTAATATTTGCAAACCATATAATTGATAAGGGGTTACTATCCAAAATATGTAAGACCTCATGTAACTCATTAGCAACAATTTAAAAAACATGAATATCCCAATTAAAAAATGGGCAAAGGACCTAAATAGATATTTTCCTGAAGAAGACATGCAAATGGCCACGAGGTATATGAAAAGGTGCTCAACATTGTTAATTATCAAGGGAATGAAAATCAAAACCACAATGTGACATCACCTCACACCTGTTAGGGTGGCTATTATCAAAAAGACAGGAGATAAGTATGGGTGAGGGTGTGGAGAATAGAAAACCCTGTACACTGTTGGTGGGAATGTAAATTGGCATAAGTTATTATGGTAAACGATACGGGAGTTTCTCAAAAAAATTAAAAAACAGTACTACCATATGATCCACCAAACTAACCTCTGGATATATGTCCAAAGGAAACAAAATCATTATCTTGAAGAGACATCTGTACTTCCATGTTACTGGATTATTATGGATCATTACTCACAAGAGCCAAGATACGTAAATGACCTTAGTGTCCACTGATGGATGAATGGACAAAGACAATGTGGTGTATAAATATATATATATATGCAGTGGAAAATTATTCAGCCATAAAAAAATTAAATATCAGTTGCAACAACATGAATCAACCCAGAGGACATCATGCTAAGTGAAATAAGCTGGACACAGAAAGACAAGTAATGATCTCACTTACATGTGGCATGTGACAAAGTGAAACTTATGTAACCAGAGTAGAACAGTGGCTGTCAGGGGCCTGGTGGGGTAGAGGAAATGGGAAGATGTTGGTCAAAGGGTACTAACTTTTAGTTAGAAGATGAATAAGCTCTAGGGATCTAATGCACAGCATGGTGACTGTTGTTAATAATGCTGTATACTTCAAATTTGTTGGAAGAATAGGTCTTAAGTGTTTGCACCAAGAACAAAACAGAAAAAAGGTTAATTAAGTAAAATAAGTAATGTGATGAATGTGTTAACTTGATTGAGTAATCACTGTTAAGATTTTTAGAGCAGTTTTTAGATTCAATTTTGGTAAATTTGGAGCAATTTAGATAAAACTGAGTGTAAAGTACAGTGAATTCTCATATACCCACTGCCACACCCCACACCCTAAATACCCTCTCCCCTGCTATCAACATCCCACTCCCTAGTATTACATCTACTATAATGGATGGACCTACATTAACACATCATCATCCCCCAAAGTCTACAGTTTAGATAAAGGTTCATTCCTGGTGCTGAAGATTCTACGGGTTTTAACAATGTATACAGACATGTCTCCACCTCTGTAGTGTCATACAGAACAGTGTCATGCCCCTAAAACGCCTCTGTGATCCACGTACTTATTCTTCCCTCCCCTCAACCCCTGGCAATAACTGATCTTTTTAATGTCTCCATAGTTTTGCCTTCTCTACAATGTTATGTAGTTGGAATTAAGAATTTTAATTTAGCAATATGCATTATTTAAGGTTCATCCATGTATTTTCATGTCTTATTTATTTCTTTTTAATATTATTAATATTGCCCTGTCTGGATATACCACAGTTTATCTATCCATTCATCAATTAAAATACATCTCGGTTGCTTCAAGTTTTGGCAATTATGAGGAAATACAAATGGCCAACAGACATATGAAAAAATGCTCATCCTCATTAGCTATCAGGGAAATGCAAATCAAAACCACAATGAGATACCACCTCACACCTGTGAGAATGGCTATTATCAACAAGACAAGGAACAACAAGTGCTGGAGAGGATGTGGAGAAAAAGGAACTCTGGTACACTGCTGGTGGGAGTGCAA